>VDFB02000002.1:207752415-207905894 GCA_007258455.2 Sequoia sempervirens | reverse complement strand
TTGCTGAAGCTATCCAGAGCTTTGACTACGAGATATGGAGTCTTTCTGGAGTTTCTTATGCAAATAAAAAACAAAATATGCTTGGTAAGTCTTCCTCTTACACATCTGAAATGACTCGATCCTTTCTGAGTCTTCATTTCATTTATTCTTTGAAAGTTTAAAAAAACTTCCTCCTATTGAACATAGAGGTTGTGCCTTTATATTTGCATTATGGGTTTTGTCTATATTGTAGAGGTCGTGGCCTTTATATCTTTGTAAAAATCCCCTTTTCCTATCTCCTTGCTCCAGGCCGCGACTATAAAAGATGTTTCCTTTAATCCTCTTGTAGGATGCAAGTTTTGTCATGAGGGTTTTATTCATTTGGTACAAATCGAATTTGCTTTTATTTAGCAAACAAAACCTAGAAAATGTCTAAGGATTTTTGCAAACTTTTATTTTGAAATCTCTCCATGGCTTCTATAGCTCGAACTTTGTGAGTTTGAGGGTTTGATTTTGAGCTTTGTATGCTTCTCTATTACAGGCCGTGGATATATTATACACTCCTTATGAGAAAAATGGAGAAAAACCATATTTGGGTTTGCATTTTCTGTTAATGCAAAGACTTGTCCCTATTGGCTTTATAGTTTACTTGCATTGTTGAAGCTGTGGGCCTTCTTCATTCATTTTTGTGCTTTCTTCAAATAGCTTTGTTGAAATGAAGGAAACAAGTACTCTTTCCCACACTGTACTCTTTCATCTGTAACTTCACTTGGACAACGAGATTTCACCTTTGAGACAGTGATAGAAGTAAGAATGTATAATACTCTGTAAAAAAAAATTACTCATAATGGCTCTGTATTAAAGAGTAAACGCTGCTGTCATCGTTCATATGGATTTAAAAAGAAATGTATTTTCAACCATTTTTTGTAAAAACAAAAGCAAGAACACCAGTCTTTTGATATTCTTAGTGTTTGGAACCTTAGAATGTCTGCAAATTCTTCTATCTTGCATTTTTTTTTGATGATATACTCTTTAAGCAATTCCCACTGTTATTTCATGGATGCTATTGTTGGGCTTGATTAATTTCCTTTATTGTTGTTTTGAATGTTTGCTTTTATCCATGGAATATACGTTCTTTCCATTCCCCTATGCATATAGTGATATGTTTGTCTTTAATTCACTCTATAATAGCATTTCTTGTAATGGCCTAGTGGGTGTTCCACTTTATACAAATCACCATGAAATAATTATGTTCCCATTTGGATGCTTATGACATGTCAAATTAAGAATATTGTTGTTCATATGGCCTATTGAGCCTATGTAATCTACCTTTGATTGTAGTGCATCCTCGCTTATCTTGTTCATGAGATACTGGCTCAATATCTCTGTGAAACTATCTTTCCACAAGCCTATCATCTTCAAGTACTATTCATTACAAACTATGCCTCGTATGCTATCCATGTTTGTCATTGGTTTGAAGACTGTTCCATTCTTTCATTATGTTGTATACTCATTTACAAGGCTTGAATTGGACCTCTGTATAAGGTCTATAACTTGTAAGTGACTGTTATTGTACATTTATGCATATAGGATCATTGTATCATTAATAAGTCACTGTCCTCCATGATTGATGATACAATGATGACTCTTTGATACCTTATGGTGGTTATGATGAAACTTCCCATGATATAGAATGTATTCACTAACTTGAAGCAACCTGCATAATGATAGCTGATTGTGAATCTTTCATTGACTGTTACTAACATTGGATTGTTCTCTTCTACATGCTGCTTATGTTATTGTTATGAGATGGGATCAACCCTTGTGGGAGCCACATTTCTCACCACTCATAACAATATTTTTTGGTTGAAATGATCTGATTATACTTGTTCTTGCACACTAAACAAACAAATTAGCAAAATAATTGAAGCTGAAAGCTTCCATTGAACTTCACGCTCCCTAAATATTTTCCTTTTCTTTTATGATTTAATCACCTGGTGAATGCCTGATAGGATGTGTATTACATTTTTGTTGGTAATGTAGGCATGAAGTAGGATGTGATTTATCATTGCTCTAACACCATCTTTTAACAATCTTGCAAGAAATCATGGAGCTTGGAGTTGAAACAACCTGGAGGCACTGGAGACACAACAACGCGAAGAATTTGAGTAAAAATGATTCATCATTACAAGCAATGACGAATCATTCCCCTCTTTCACGTTTACACTATCTTCAGTTGTGTAGTTTACAACCTTATTTTGTATTCATTATTTGATTATAAAAATCAAATTAAGTTACTCCCACGACTTGTGTGGGACTTTGGTTTTCACAATATGAATAAAGTAGCATTACTATGCAATTTAATGATTTCTTCTATTACAAACATTTGCATAATAACATTGGAAATTTGCAATTAATCAAATTCTAGAATAGAATGAATACTTTAGCATAAAAAATGTACCTTTCAAAATGAAAATGCAATCCAGCTCTACCTATTTTGAGCTGTAGCTAAAAATAGGTAACTTTTGAGCAGATACCTCATGTAAACAATCAAGTAGCAGATGCCATGGCGACAATTGGGTCTTTGTTAGACATGTCACACAACGTCCTTCAATGTGAATTTCTGGTAGAACAACTTCTCATATCGACTTTCAAAATTCCTAAATCTGAATTCATGTGTGTAATCATTGGTCCTGGATCCCCATGGTATCATGATATATTCACCTATCTTAGCAGAGGTATACTCCCATCTGATATCACCTATAACCTAAAGAAAACCTTCATTAAAAAGGAATCCCGATTTGTAATATTAGGTGATACCCTATATCGTAGAAGCATCGAGGGGAAATTACTACAATGTCTCAACCAAGAGGAAGCCTTGAATGACTTAATAGAAGTACACAAAGGCATTTGTGGTTCCCATTCTAGTGGAATAACCTTATCTAAGAAACTGTTGAGGATAGGGTATTACTGGCCAACCATGGAAAGAGAATCTCATTAGTATGTGCAGAAATGTATCCAATGTCAACAACATGGGGATCTAATCCATACTCTAGCTCAAGAGTTACAACCAATGGTCACACCTTGGCCTTTCTCACAGTGGGGGATTGACATCATAGGAAAGATTACCCCCGCCTCATCTAATGGCCACAAATTCATCATCACGACCACTGAATACTTTACCAAGTGGGTCGAAGCCATCCCTATGACTTATATAATGGGGAAGAAAATCTCCAACTTTATCCTGAATTACCTTATTTGTCACTATGGTGTTCCGCAAGCCCTTATCTCAGATAACGAAACACCTTTCAATAATTAGGATGTAAGAGAGCCATGCCAACTATTTAACATCCAACATTGGTTCTCTACCCCCTACTACCCCCAGTGCAATGGTCAAGCTGAGGCTACAAACAAGACCATTCTAAAAATCCTAAAGAAGATGATCAATGAAGCTAGATGTGACTAGAATTTGCAGTTAAACCCCGCCCTATGTGATTATAGAACTAGCATCCGCATACCTACACATGCAAACCCTTTCTCAATCTATGAATCAAAAGCCATCCTACCTATTGAGGTCGAGCTTCCCTTGCTATGGGTGTCATTGTAGAATCTGATCACTGACTAAGAATATAGGGTATCTCGATTGAATGAGTTAGAATTCCTAGATGAGCGTCATCTTGATGCCTTAAATCATTTACAAGCATACCAAAACCGATTGAAATATAGCTATAACAAGAAGATCAAGATTCATTCTTTCTAGGTGGGAGATCTTTTCCTCAAGTAGAATAACAAAAATGTGCTAGATCAAGACAATAAAGGAAAGTTTGAGCCTAATTGGTTGGGCCCATTCCTCGTCACAACAAGCTATGGATCGGGAGCTTACCAATTGTTGAAACCTAAAGGAAAACCCTTGCAGGAGCCAATCAACAATCTACATCTCAAAATTTTTTATGCCTAGGCTTGAAGGGTGTAAATCTAAAAAAACAAAAAAATTAAAAAATGATAAAAATCCAAAAAATAAGAAAAAGGATTGAAAAAAGTAAAGAAAAAAATCATCCTCTAATGAAAACTACTTCGGTGGCGCTTTGGGCAAGTACCTTGGTGAAAACCTAGCAAACAGGTGCCTTGCGTAAATAAGCACCTCCATCTATCTTTGGCTCCTTAGCTTATCATGCTTCATATTGCATTCATCCATCGTGTCACTTATCCTATTTATCCATCACCCATTCGCGTTCATATCATAGCTTGATATTGTAAAGTATCATGTTCCCCTTAGCAGTACTTGGCACATTCCTACGGTCAGTTTGTCCTGCCTATATCAAGATAGTCTATCACATCACGCTGGGGGCAATTTTTTGTGCATCGTGTTGGGTTCTTGTATATCTTAGGGTTATTTAAAACCTCATGAAAATCCAAAAACATCAAAATATTGTATAGCTAAAATCTAAAAACATTCAAAAAATTGTAAATTCAAAATCCAAAACATCCAAAACACATCAAAATCCCTAAATAGGTCAAAATATCAAAAAATCCAAAAGCAAAACCATGTTGAACTACAAGTATCTAAGCTTGAACATAGGCAAGGCCATCACTGATGTGCCCCCTGAGACACCCTAGGTCAGTCCTTTAGGAGTCCGTCATAATAAACTGGCAATCCATCAATTGTTTATTTCTCATCAATAAACAAGTATGCATTAGTCGAACTACGTGGTCTTTGTGTGTATAACGTAGGCAAGGCTCATTTTTGATAAGCCCCTGAGGCCCCTAGGATAGTATTTTAGGTTAGGTTCTTGGTCAAAATCTTAGAAAACCACAAAACATTTAAAATCTTAGAAAACCCCAAAAAAATTTGAAAATTTGGAAAACCCTAAACAACCTCAAATAATCAAAAACCAAAACATTCACATAAACTTTAAAAAAGACCAAAAACAACCTCAAAACATTTTCAAAACATAAAAAATATTGAAATATTCTAGAAAATACCAAAACCATCCATCCCATTTCGCTTTCACCTGCAATAAACTTCCATCCATAATAAATCAATCATCATATTCAAACTTTGGTAAAACAAATAGAAAACAAGTATCACAAGGACGTGAAGTGAGAACCTAAAAGTCAAAATCTAAGGTCTAGATCATAGGTAAACGAGTCAGTAACATTTGTATCAACGACCTATCAATTAACACCTAGTCTTAGTCAAAACATATGATAAACATGTTCTAAGATGCATCCTTCCTACAATGGGAATCAACATTAGAAATCACCTTAGCTATGTTACATTGGCCACAAATATAGGTAACATTGACTGTTGTTTTTGATATTTTCTTATGATTTATCTTGTTGACCCATTCTGAGGACCTCTCGATGATGTATTAATGATTTAGAGAGAAAGGAATGGGGCATTGATCATTATCTTTTGTTTGTTGTGCTTGTGGGATATTCTTGTAAAATAACTTTGGTGCATACTTGCTTAGTTGTGTGTAGAGAGGTTGTTTGGGGTAGATTGTTGACTATTGTGTATTCGTTGGTCTAAGATATTCTGAACTTCTAACCTACATTCCAATGAGGTTTCCGTATGTCAAGGTGTGAACAAGTACTATCCTATTTGTTTGTAGAGTCAAAGTCCATCGCACTAGATACAAAGCCATCTTGGTTATCAATACCATGATGCATCGTGTCTATGTGTTATATCAAAACAAGGAATGACGGAGAGTCCCAATTGTAGAAATGAGCAAACTCATCAATCTCATCACCATCATCTAATAAATTTTTGACGACTTATGGACTTGTTGGAATTTTGAATCAATCTCAAAATCAATGGTTAATCCATTTGTCTCATTCTTCTACTTCTATCCATCTTACTCTTCTTATTCTTCTATCTTTACTAACAGTTCTATCCAGGTATCGAATCTGTGTGATATATCAAAATATACATGAGGCTACCCATGGCCGATGATTGTCTATACATCATCAAAATTGTCTACATCAGACATCTGAGCTTTCTAGTCTTCTTTGAGCTGCATCAATATTGAATTTTTGTTGAGAGATCAACCCAAAATTCCTAATTTCTGCTTGCTCGCTTGAGGGGGCAGGGTACTAGCTTAATTCCTTCCACTGGGGCAACAATGGGGCATCAAAAAAAATCAAGATTTTTTCTTAATTCCTTCCACTGGGGCAACAGTAAGGCATAAAAAAAAAATCAGTAATTTTTAATTTTTTGATCTGAGCAACAGTTTAAATTTAAAAAGTGCTAGTCTTTGAACCAATGTAACAGGTACCTTGCTTCAAAGAGGGGAAAAATGTAGACACTTAAAAATGTCCTGAATGATACTACACACTTGAATTTGATCACTAACATCATTTCGTCCTGAATTTTGTCCTCTTTTCACCTATTTGATTAAATAAGCCTAGTTATTTATTTAAATGCATCACTTTCATCTATTGATCTAATTGATCTGATTAGGTTAATTCGTCTCCTTTTCACATTCATCTCTCATCCTATTTAAATTGAATAAATAAAATTATTTAATTTAAAACCTAAGTCCTCTCATTTAATTAAATAGTTCTCAATTGTTTAATTAAATGTCATATTGCATCCCCTTTTCATTAAATAAATCAATTATTTAATGAACATCTTCACATTCCTCATCTTGCACAATTAAAATTTAGTTTTAATTACTAATTGCTAATTTTCTCCACCCATCCACTTGCATAAGGAATATTCTCCTATTTGGCTGGAAAAAGGGAATGAATATTTTCATACAAACTTTGAAAGTTGTTACAAAGTGTGTTTGTTTGAATCATTCTCATCCATTGATGCTTTCTTTGATCCATGTGATCTTTGATTCTCATCCATTGATGAGAATCCTTGATCCATGCCTTCACCCTGGATTCAATATTGACCTTCAATTGAATAAATCGATCCAAGCAATTGATTCTTCATTTGCTCTCCTATAAATACTTCACCATTTGGAGAGAAATGGATCCACCTTTTCAGAGAAAAGTTATGTTGTTGAAATTCATACTCACTCACATCCACATTTAGCATTTGTTAACATTTAGCTTAATCTTCATCCATATTAGCTTAAGCATCCATTAATGTCTTCCATTTTAGCTTAGTTTGCATCCATTTTAGCATAAGTTTGCATCCATGGCTTGCATCTTTGAACTTCGTTTCCATTTAGCATAACTTTCATCCATCTCCATCAATAATTTTAGCATTTAGCACTCATTTTCATCATGTTAGACTAGTTTTGCATCCATGTTTCGTTCATATTTCATCAATAAAATTGATTGGAACAACACATATTATCCAAGGGATTGGGAAAGGGTTTCCATTCCACATCAATGCAACACCACTCCCCCAATAGGAGAAGATTTGAAGTCTTAGAATAGGTTCCTCTTATGCTTTTGTGTTGATTTCATGTTAGTTTAATGGTTTCTTAGTTTCTTTGGTATTTTCAAACATCTCATTGGGATCATGGCTTAGGGGATTAAATAGGATTTAAATTCATTTGGATTTGGTTTATTTAATCCATACTATATATGATTATGGTCACACAAAGTGTGATCTTGTGCATGTGTGAAATTGCATCTTCCTCTCAAGCTTGACAAAAATTTCTAAGAAATAATTCCTTTGCTCTAGAATATTATGAAGATGGTATGGATTGTGCAACCTCTTATTCCATATCACCATAGGTCTTGTATTCCTTCCATATTTTTAAATCAATAACCTTCCTATGAACTAGTGAGGCCACATACAGGGGACGTCATCCCCAATATCTCCATGCTACACCTGCCTGTATTCCCGCCAAGCTCCCTACATGATCCAGTGTCATTCCCCTATCTGTCGCACCCACCTGCATTCCTGTCGAGCTCCTTCCAAGACCCGACGCCATTCCTATGTCTGCTTCACCTACCTACATTCCCACCTAGCTCCTTGCAGGCTCCAGTGGCAATCCTCTTCCTGAACACCCCCACCAACTCCACCTCTCCATTAATCCCTCCAACTTTTGACCCCGCAACAATGCCCGATCTTCTTCCAACCTCCTCCATCCTCTGAGCACCACTCCTTCTTTCTCTGTCGGCCAACAATCGATGCATGTTCATCCCACCATCCATCGGTGGGAATCGAACACTGGACAATAGTTTCACTACTGCATGCAACTTGTCGTTGCACTGCGGGGTCATCCCCTAAAACTCATGCAATCTTTCTCAAATATATAAATCTGATTATTGTAAGTCTATAAGAGGGTTTAAATAGAAAATAAACCCTTCATTAAAGTGACTGTACAACTTGAAAACAACCACCTCTTTTACCTTGGAGTTATGGGGACATTCCTTGTAGGATACATCACAAATTGATTCAAACTTTGCCTCTTCTAGAAGGTTACTTAATGCAACTTTAGGATTGGATTTGGAATAGTAATATAACATTAATAACATAAAAATTCATCATATAACAACACCAAATACTCCACCAAAATATTAATATTAATATTGCAAACCACTAGCCGTTCTTATGGTAATCTATAAAGTCCTTGAGTCCTCTAGCTAGCATACACTGATCACTCAATAAAATCTTCAAAATTTTAGTAGAAAATAATCTTATTGCATATTATATTAAATCAAGTGATTTACTAATGTTATTGAATGTCTCCACCATGAAACACTTCCAAAACAATCTCTCTCTGCATGATAAATAGTGCCTAGGTTCTCTAGCAAGAAATGCACTGTTAATAAGCAACTTGTACTTGAGACTTCTGATACAATTGATAATGCTATGAATCTGATTTTTTCTGCTAACAAGACTTTTATAACAACCATTGCATCTTCTACCACAACAAATACATCCCTTTGGAAAATTTCTTCCATTGACATCTATACTGTTGAGATTTATATCATGAAAATGCATAACCAAAGACCCAAACATTACCTCAATCTGAGATAATTTTTTTTCATCCTATTGGGTTGGTCTATAGGATCCAAAATGCATCATTATTGTGATCATATATCAGCAATAATAATTTTGTGGCACTCTAAAAACCCAAATGATAAAAAAAACTTATCTTGTAGGAAGATGATTAACTCTCTGGAATCATTCATTGGCATATACTTTCCTTCCTTCACAAATACTTCTAGAAAGTTAGAGACAAATTCATCCTCAAAAAAATATAACATGGAAATATTGTGACCTCTATGAAAAATAAGAAAATTCCATGAAACAATCTTTCTGAAAAAGTCCTCTATCACCATCCTTTGAAATGCCCATTTTTGTAGCTCATCAAACCCATAATACCAAAACAAAGAAATCCTCCATCCAAATTACTCCTTCACATGAATATCAAGAGTTGATTGATGTTTGAATATGTTCAAAGAAATAATAATTTTAAATCTTTTATCATATCTTACCAAGCTATCCTTTGAAACTTTGAACTTCATGTAATCAAGTTCCTCAAATTCCCATCTTTGCATTGAGATCCAATTAATTCTCTTCCCTGTAGCACCACAAACTATAGTAGATCCTTGTGAGAAAGCTGAAATATTAACTTCATACATAGATAATTAGTTACCTTTTCATCTTCTTCCCACTCCTCTTGAGGAATCTCTTTGAGCATGCTTTGAGCACCAAAAACATGAGTCAAGAGTGTGATGCCAATCTCCCAAAAATGTGTCTTATTAAAGGAATATTGTTGTTGATATACATCAATATATCTATCCACATTTTTCAAAGCATCTTCCCAACCCTTATTGGAAGCCAAAATATTATTATCACTAATGAAATCAAAATTTCACACACAATTCTCCATGAATTGCAAAATTAAATTGTAAAGCAAGATCTTGTACTTCACATGCTTCCTACAAATAGATGATTGAGAGTAGCAAATTACCAAATAAAAATATATGACAAAGTTAGAGTGTTTGTAGCCAATGGCATGTTGAATTTTCCACTCTAAAGATGAACCTAGAAGCATATATTTGGAAACTCGCTTTTACAGATTTAGAAGGGAAAAGGAAATCAACTCCCCATAACTTCGCAACCATCCAACCAACTCCAATTTTCACCACTTTTCATAAGTGGGTAATTAGATTGGGTTTTAGACTTTATTTAAGGGGTTTTATGGAATAAGACCCCTAACCAATGGACCTACCACCTAGGAAACTTTTTATACAATTAAAACCACATAAAGACTTCATAAAACATACAATAAGTAATCACATTTAAAAGGTGACTCAAGGGTCTAATAAAACAACCTCTCACACATGTACAACCCTTACAAAACAAGGTTAAAACAAATATATTTAACAAGATTAAAAATTCACAAGAATAACATAAGGGAAGTAGCTATGTGACCCCTTGATCAATATTGGCCAATTTTAACCTATTTACTCAACTAGAAAAGTTGCGAGTACTTCTCACGATTAACAATAATTGAAACAAATGGCATATGAAAATTAACCTTCTAATAATAATTGAATAGCGAATTAAATTTACACAAGTAACATATAATTTAACTTTCCCTACTTGCATAATACCTTTATAGAGTCAAGCAATAATTGATCATACTATTTAGCATCAAAATATCACTACTTATGACAATAATCTCTTAACTTACAATGAATACTACTATAACTAAAATTTAAATACCAATCATCATCTTACAATCACACCTACTCACACGCATAGTATATGATCACCTAAAAACATGTAATTCACATAATATACAAAGTAGTATCACCAATAATTGGACATATTGATCATTGTGTACTTACGTAGATAAGGAATAGAACTCATCTGGCTATCACATGAAACCACAACAACCATTTGTTAGATAAGGTTAGTTAGTATGGGAGAGTATCATCGCATGGTTCTAATACCAAAACTTTACAACAATCGGGGGTGTACCAACATAAAACACCCAAACTTTACCAATTTGAGTACAAATGGGAGGCATGGACCATCTCGCCATACAACCATAACAAGAGGAAAACTACTAAATAAGGTAACATACACAAGAGTTAAAAAAAACTAATAATTAAATCAAAAATTTCAAACAAACAAATCAAAGAAATCCAACATAAACCTATTACCCAATGCCTCAGGAAGCCTATAACACCATCTTTCACATACACCCAACTGAAGGGTACACAAATACTTGGGTTCCCAAAGAAATTCACATCAAGGCTCGGCTTATAAACTCGTCAACACAAAAAATAAATCAATGAAGAATTCAATCAATCAGGAGAACGCAAGAAAACAAACTTTAACCTCTCAACACTATTCCATGTAACGAAACTTAAAGCATATTCCATACTCCACTTGTTTAAACATTCCTAAATAATTTAATAAGAACATGAAAGGATTATCCATTTGATAATAATCTAACTTCAATTTTTACTTTTCTAATTATAACACTCAAATAATTCCAATCTCTCGTAGTAACTTTACATTATTAGATATTCAAAAATCACATATTTTATTTTATTTACACTACTATATTGAAATTATTTAATTAAAAAAAAAGAACTTATGAAAGCCTACCGCATGTAAACCATCAGACTTCTCTTACTTTATGATTCCTATATACATATGCATGTGTTTACTTCCTAATAAATAAGTTTAATTAAAGCATAACATTATACATAAATTTAATTAAATATAACATTTTCCTTTGATGGCTTCAAATAAAATAAATTTAATTAGAATCTAACATATACATTTTAAATACAATCCACAAAACTACTAATAAAGGAATTTGTAAATAACTTTACTTTTAAATATTTTGAAAATAAATCTAATTTTTAAATGCATTTGAGAATAAATCAAAATTTTAAATTCATTTAAGAATAACAAATCCCTCTTTCTTTTCTTATATATATATATATATATATATATATATATTCTTTTAAAAGAATGCTAATTCTATCTATCTTAACCGTATAGTCCAATTATAATAAATAGTAACCTCTTATTGTACTAGATGAAAAGAACCCTAAAATAACAACACTCTAATTCAATTCCTAATTTTAATTTTAAAGAAAAAAGAAAATAAATAAATAAATGAAACAAATCATTAAGAATAAATCAATTCTTCATTTTATTATTATATTTCTCTTCACTTAGTTAATATATTTAACCCCACTAAATTACTATATTTATCCCCTCTAAATTACTATTTTTATTTCTTTTATTTTTTTAACCCCACTAAATTCTTAAATAATATTGAATATTCATAACTTAAAATTTACTCTTTTAATAAAGGAACTTTTAAAATAAGATAAAAATAAGAATCCTCTCCTTTGTCCAATATTCTTAGCTCTCTTCCTTTTCTTTTAGTGGTGTTAATAGGTAACATTAGATTATTTCTCACCAAGATTTTAGTTGGGGCGCTAAAAAAAGGGGAACTTTCATTTGATTTTATTTATCTTGGTAAAAAAAAAAAATCGTTTTGAAAGCATATTTTATTTATTCTGGTAAAAATCATTTTAAAAACAGATTTTATTTATCTTTGTAATTTAATAGTTTAGAAAGAAGATTTTATTTATCTTTGATGATAGATTGACATAAATAACTTAACTGAATATAAAGAAATCAATTTCGCTATAGAAATTCTCCGCTGATTTATCTAATAAAAATCATTAAGTTACAAGACAATAATCAAAAATTCTAAGAAAGTTACTCATAAACGTACATACATAAATATACAAATATAAAAGAATGCAATTTTCAAATAGCATACTAATTTACGTGACATTTATAATAACTTACAGCCACTGTCATTTATACAGTATTCAAAATCAAGATAAAGCATATATATAATCGAATTGCATGTATATGATTAAAGTTAAATTTATTTATTTACTTGTCTCTACCTAATAATTTATATATAAATATATATACTAACTTTATAAATTTATGTAAGGAAATCGTATATGCCATCAAATATAATTAATTCTCATTTTGTCATATTCCTTTAAAACCAGGGAAGATAAAACAAATAATATAAACTTATCCTATTTTAGTTTCAATGCATTTTATTAATAAAGTATTTTTCTTGTTTAAAGTGAAATCTAATTTTAGTTTATAAGAATATATTACTTTAAGGAGAATGGGAATCTAATTCCCCTCTTTTCTATTCTTTAATCACTTACTTTTAAGAGCACGGGAATTTTATTTTCCATTCATTTTACTAGATTTGCTTAAAACAATCTCCATTCACGTGATCGTCTCACCTCCTCTCATATATTCCGCTTTTTTTCCCTATTTCGAAGGAAGATTATATATATAGGCCTAAATTTATTGGGTTACTTGAATAAACTTATGAAATATCTTATTGACATCTATTAGCACTGGCAATCGAAGGAAAATAATATCGTTTCCGTCACTTATTATTATTGGATGGTAAAAACGTTTGTGATATTTCTAGTGGTTAAGGAACTATCATGCACAAGATATGTCCTCTGTCAAAATCAGTAGGGGAGAGGATTCAGTAGTTGTGCACCCTGACTTTGTGCTTCTAATTATCCTTCGTGGAAATTTCAAATCACTCCCAATTTTTTACAGCAGCTTATTTGGCAAGTCCCCTGCTTATAACTAAGGTTTCAGGGCGACATCATCAAATATGTTCCACATCAGCATGCTTTTTGTCAAGGTGTCCAAAAAGGCTAAAAAAAAAAGTGAGACCAATACTTGTGAATTCAGAGCATGTTTTATTGAGCGCTGATGTGGAATCACATGATTGACTGCTTTTTAGATCAAATGAATACATTTTTAGCCGATAGGCTATATATAGTGAGAGGTTTCAGCCTGAAACAACTCTCACGCAGGCAAACTACACAGGTTTCCCAGAGAACAGTTTATGGTTTCAGTCAAAAGAAATTGTTTACTGCAGAAAAGGCAATATAAATGCATTCAATTAATATGAAATGTCGGTCGATGAATAAATGTGAGTAAATGCACAGTATCGTTCCCTTTGATTTTGCTCATTGCTGGCACTCCTTGTTTGATTGGATATGTCCCACGCCATATCAGCTCAAAATATCAGTGTTTCAGCTGCTATCAATGTCCCTTCAAATACATAACTCATACCGAGTCACCGACTGTCTTATTTGGTTTGAACTGTCTAAATTTACTTTTGCTTCATTTATTGTAGATTATACTGTAGATCACCGCCTTAAAGCTCTTCACCGCCATTATCTCTATAAATAGATTCAATACTGTGAACAAAATTACAGAACTGGCAACAGATTACTCAAGCAGAAATACGCATGGCAATAGGAATCCGAAGAATTCAGGTACTATCCTGCAAAGTTTTCCCACTTTTCCTATTGTATACTTATATATTTACTTCAATCTGACCTTTCTCCTACAGAGCCGAGTGCCGAGAAACAGTTACTACAGAGGATTTGACAAACCGACCTCCAGGTTATCCTTCCTCTGCTATTTCCAAGAGGCATTTTGAAGCATGCTATTCTTTAAAACTATACCCTGTCAATCCCAGTAATGACATGAGAGGCATAGATCAAATCATGGCTTGTTAGAGGGTTGTGATGCCATACCTATAAAATCCTGCAATGAATTGGAGGGGAAGTTTATTGAGTATTTTGAGAAGGCCACTGCAAAGCCTGTGCTTCCTGTGGGTCTTTTTGTTTTGATGATCCAAGGAGGAAACCCACAAGGGGATTCTTATTGCTTGGAATGGTTAGAAAAGCAGCAGGCTGGTTCAGTTGTTTATGTTTCTTTTTGGGAGTGAATGTTATTTAAAATAGAAACAGATCCATGAGGTAGTTCTGGGACTGGAGGCAGCACAACAACCATTTATACTAGTATTGCATCTGCAAAACAGTTTATCTGCTGTTTTGCCTGAAGGATTTGTGAGGCTGATTGAGAAGTGGGGATTGGTATTAAGTGGGTGGGCGCCTCAGAAGGAGATTTTGTGCCATCCTTCCACTGGGGCATTTGTAACTCATTGCGGGTGGAATTCTCTGATGGAAGGAACCAGTAATGGATTTCCTCTGATTGCTTGCCAATGTTGTATGATCAGGGGTTGAATGCCAGATTGATTGTTGAGGAATTCAAGGTGGGCATGGAGGTGGAAAGGGAAAAAGATGGGCTTGCTAAAAGAGATCAAATTTGCAGAGCTATGAGAAGAATAAGGACCACTGTTTGTTTATTAGATTCAATCCATGATGGCAGAAAAACATTAGATATGTAATACGCATGCATGGAGTATGCCAGGAAACAAAATCTCTGAGCATGAAGGCTCCCAAAGTTCATTGGTTTTGTATCCAAGGATTCTAAAGTTTTAGAATTCCTTAAGTTACTTCTCCAATGCACAATTCTGTTATGAATTCCTGGATATCTTGTACAAATCATAATAGATCTTCTGATAATTCTGAATAAATTGTGTATCTCTTCCTCTTAATTTTATGCTTATATTCTTTATTTCCTTAAATAAAAATGGATCCAAAAATTGACCAGAGCCCTCAAAATAAAAACAATGGAACTGGCTTACTCGCTTAGCTTGTTTCTCATTTAAAGTTTTTTGGCTTACTCAAGGCTTTGATAATCCATCCAATGATGAAATGATATCCTAAATAATACTTTTGGAACTTTATTATAACATGCATAGCCAAAATTTTCTTTATCATTAATACTCAGAGTTTCTCAATCATTTTCCTCAGAGTTTCTCAATCATTTTCCTGCTTTCAAAAATAATAAGTCATTCATTCTGCATAAGAACTACCCCTAAAGTATAGCCTAATCATAAATGGCCTAATTTTTTGCGGTCTCAACTTTCAATCCTACTTTGCCAATAATGTGTCCAAAGTACACAAGTTCACATTTTGCAAAAGAACAATTTTGATTCTTTAGAGATAATGGTAACTTTTTATTGCGAGAATTCTGAAAAGTTTGTAAATGACGGAGATGTTCTTCTGTATTTCTATCATAAATCAGAATATTATCAAAAACTACAAGGGCAAATCTCTTCAAATAAGGCTTAAAAATTTTGCTCACTTTGCATTGAAAGTTGATGGAGGCATTTGTGAGCCCGAAAGGCCTGACTTCAAATTTGAAATGAACTTGTTAAGTGATTAAGGCAGTCCTGTACCGTTCACTTTCTCTTACCCTGATTTGATAACCTGATAGTAAATAATTTTGTGAATAAAACTGCCCATGTAATACACCCAATATCTCATCAACAAATAGAATAGGATATTGATTCTTAATCTTTATAGTCTTTCCTTGGGCGCTTCCCTGTAATAGATGCTCTTAAACAAGCCATTCTTCTTCCTCACCAATTTGACTATTGACACAAAGGGACTCGTGCTCATTGTAACATGTCCCAGTACCTAAGATTGACGTAACATGATTTGTATAATTACTCTATTGTGTAGGCTCTTCTAAACTTACCTTTCTATCTTCCTCTTCAGCTGAAGTTTCTATAATAGACTTTGTCTCTCATAGGTTCACATCTAGAATCTCCCTTGACCAATGTCTAACAAATGCTCTATATCTCAAACCAACCTTGACCTGCTTGTTCTCTTGTATGAGTACTATGTGTATTCAACTTCCGTTACTGCTTTGCATGCTTTTTCCCATCTGGCAGGGATTGTAGCTGCAGCACAGCTCTTGTTTTAAATATTTCCAGTGCTTTCATTGATACTGTAATCACCATTACTTATTTTTGTTTGATTATAGGATGAAAATATTCTTTTTAATTACTTTTTACAAAGTTTGCATATGCATCTCACCTGCCCACTGATTGAGTCCCTGAGATTGATGGATTCATTTAAGAGTTTATTACCCAAGCCTGAAATGAAATTGTATTGCTTGTCTCACTAGGATGTTTAACAGCTATTCCCGTGACCTGGTTGCTGCCATTGATAAGTCAACTGTTTATTTTCTGGTTAAGTAAATTTACTGGAAAAGGCACAGGGCCTTAGTCTTCCTAATATAGATTACCCCATTATATTTTATGACAACACACTTAAACTGTCCTAATGCCTCAAAGTTACCCTATTATGTACCTCTTTCACCATTACAGAATAGGTATTACAATTTTCCGGATGATAAATTCACTAGGTTACAGTCTTACAATTACTGGTCTTATCACAAGGAAAACTACAGCTGCATGGTCGACACTTGCCACTTAACCTGGCATACATGTATCCCCTGCGTAAAATCCATCCAATGGTACAATAGAACGAGTAAAGGAAGCACCCTTGAATATGGTGCATTCACTTAACTGTTGATGCCAATTTTGTCTTTTTTCTATGAAATATCTTGGCAGTAGAGAAAAAATTTGCTTTATTGAGTTATACAAAAAATTAAAAATACACCCACTTATGTGTTCTATCCTATAAAGGTATATTTGATATCCGATTTGGTATCGAATGTTAAAAGATGTTATTAAAAGCACCGTATTCTAGATAATCAGAAATCAAACCAATAATTTATTTTTCAGCTGGGCTAATAAAGAAAAGTCCAATGGCTAGGGAGTCCTATTAACATAAATTACACGCAATCTCGCAAGAAACCATTGTGTTTTTGGCTGAAATCAAAGCATTTAACAAAAAGGTGTAAAAAATGGGGCTATTTGATGCATTGAGCTGCAGTTTTTTAAATGAGTAATTTGGTATTCAAGAGTCCACTTATTTTTACTAAGGTGTGAATTTTTATTTTATTTTTTGAAATTTGTTTATTTCCTGTTTTTTTCTTTCTTTTTTTTCAAATTTTCATAGTATCTTATTTAAAATTTTACTGTTCATGATTTGGAAACATCTTTTGCATCCACATGCATATGCAAATTTAAATTTAAAGTAAACGGTCTTCAACAATTTTTAAGAGTATTTTTTTTTTTAATTATTTCTATTGAGAAAAGTGTGTATTTCTATGTTATCATAACAAGAAAATAAAATGTAATTGGTATAATTATGTCTGAGGTATGGAAAATTAAAGCATATATTTGTTGATTGTTGCTCAACTTTATATTCGTTAGTTATTTTTGGTCACTTGTATTCATCTCTAAATGCATTGAAATGTAATTAAACAAAGTTTGGGAAATAAAACATATTCTACAGATAACAATGCATATGTGCATTTAAAACCTTCAATGCATTGCAAAGATGAATTAATTGTCATTTTGGTATCCAACAAAATAAAATCTAGACAAATAAAATTAAAATAAAAAATATTTGATTTGACATTGAAAGCAAAATCTCCAAATTGCAAATAAAGGAGAACTATTTTATGTAGAAGTCTATGACTTTCTCTGTTTGATATTGTAAAAAATGTTAATTTTGGATCATCATATACTAGTACTAAATTTTCAAAATCATTAGAGGTGATGAATAGTACAATTCCTTCCAACGTCAAGAATTTGTGAAATGATTTGGAATGCATATATCAAATGACAAAGAGAATTGTAGGAGTATAAAAAAGGGAACATCTTCAAAATTTCACATTTATGGGCTTTAACATTGATCAATCATGTCACTTGCAACTCAAATTTCTCATCTACTCAAGTTTTTTATGTTTTAAATCTTCATGAAAATATTTCAAAATCAAATAATATGTTGTAGCAGTTTTAAAAAGTTTTTTTTCATTATTTGTAGCAACTTTCATAATTTAACATGTAGATAAATATGATAATTGTCTCTATTTTTTAGAAGAGTTTCCTAGAAATATAATTGAATTCAAGAATAAATATCATGCTTTTAAATTTAAATAATCAAATTCTTATTTTCATCAACTGGTATAGAGTCCTACAAACTCTCTTGTGGTATGCCATCTGTTAAAAAATTTGCTTTAGAAGGTTTCATTTTGTATTCTTGGTTGACGGGTTTATAAATATTTCAAAATCAAATAATATGTTGTAGTAGATTTTAAAAGTTTTTTTTCATTATTTGTAGCAACTTTCATAATTTAACATGTAGATAAATATGATAATTGTCTATGTTTTTTAGAAGAGTTTCCTATAAATATAATTAAATTCAAGAATAAATATTATATGCTTATAAATTTAAGTAATCAAACTCTAATTTTCATCAACTGGTATAAAGTCCTACAAACTCTCTTGTGGTATGTCATTTGCTAAAAGTTTTGCTTTTGAAGGTTTCATTTTGAATTCGTGGTTGATGGTTTTACATTTTGTCTTAGAGGTTTAGAAAAGAGGTGTTTTGATTGTCCAATGCAGTAATTCGTAGAAATTAAGATATCTCATATAATAGTTGCCTCAATAACTAGCTATAGATATTGACATAAGTGTTATTTTGAGGAACTTTTCTAAAGGGTTGAGTCTAATGTCTAGGAGTCTGTTGTTTGTGGTGGCCTTTTTCAGTTGGAGTCCCATCAAAGATTTCAAACAATTATCAAATTGCTAAGAATGGAGGAACATCCAATTTTTTTTTTTTGTAGATGATATGATTATAAAATTTCAATTACTAAGAGACACATTTTAACATGATGTTTTATGTTTGAAAGTATAGTAGGGTATCGAATGCAAAGCTCCATTTGACAAAAAAATTAATCTTATTTGCAACTTGCAAGTGGCAACAATAATCATACCAAGAAGGATTATTAGAAGAAGAAGCGTCCTGAATGTCAGAAACAACGAATAACATGACAATATCACCAAAAAATTGATTTTATTTGCTAAAGAACTAGGCCAGAAGAAAATCCAAAAAGCAGTTTTCAACCTGTCTGCCATGATCACCGTTGCAACAGACTGGGATGCACAATGCATGTTGGATTCTTTTGGACTTAAGATCAGATATTATTTTTTCCATGCAGGTAACCAATTTTTTAAAGCTATTTAGAGATTCACACAATCTAGTCTAATCAATGTAATGAAAGCATTGGATGCATTATGCAACTTGTTGCTCTTTTTCGAATAAAGTGAAATAAAGACAAAGTAGTCTTTATTTGTTTGTCGACAAGCAAGGAAGCATGTTTTCTATATGCGATTACAGAATATCAAAATAACTCTTCTAAAATCTTCATAGATAGGTATGTCATTCCTTTGACTAAATTAGATATGGGATATAATCATATAAGACTTAAGAGTAATTTGTTGCTTTGGTTCTTGAAAAAATGGTTTTCATATGAACAGGAAAAATAAACAATTTAAAATATTTTCGAGAGATTATATATCCATTATGTGTGATGTTGTATCAATGTGTTGATTCAGTTTGCTTAGGAATTGTCATGCCCTTGCTGAAATTCAAATCTAGATCGCTAAACAATATACACGAAGGACAAAACTCTTTTGTCCTATACTTAATAGTATGATATCTGTAACTCATGGGTAACATCAACAACCAAGACAATCAGAAATACTTAAGAAGGCTATATGAAGTAAGAATACCTACTGGAGAAGGCCAAAGAACTACAAAAGAAGAAAAAACAAATACATAAAAATTTAGGATCATAATTTGAATTACAAAAGCTAATCAATAAATATTATGAAAATGTTAAGTACAAGCAGACCAAAGTGTGTCCATCCAGCCACCCATGATAGCGTGTCTTGTTGTTGTTGGGATGATGGAAATATCACTTAGTTCTTTGATGACAACCATTGGATTCAAGCCTACATGAACAATCGTCTTCACAATTGTTCATCTATAGTGTGATTGTCTTGGGACATGTAAAGCTTGTGAATTTCAGCTACAATGATGTCGAAGAAATTCTCACTCTTCCCAATTAGGTGAACTGAGAAATTAAAAAAGTATAGATAAAACACATAACTGACCGTTAGTTTATACCTTTGCTGGAATATTCTAATAAAATGCCCTTTATTCAATGTTATTCTTAACCATACCTCCATTCATCTCAGTTGCAGTGTCAACATCTATGTCAAAGAAGTAAGGTCATGTAGGCAACCAATGCATTGTGCTCATAGTTTCGATCAAAGGATAGATGAATCCTACCCCAACACTAGCTCTACATCTCTAATTGGCAATGTAAAACTAGGAAGAGCAACATGTGAAAAGGAATATTGTTTCTTTTCCATGCATATTGGAAGTCTAGAAAAGCCTTGCTGGTGTGTGTTTCAATCTGTTTCTCAGCATTTAATATTGAAATGCAAGTTAAAGTATACTTCTGCAACAATTGCTTTGATCATGCTACAGATCGATTCTTTTCTAATCAACAATTACTTTCACTTTTAATGCAACTTTTACCATTTATATAGGGCTAACTTTGCATTTATGATGTGTGTCCGCTAACATTTTCTTTGACTGTGTATGAAAATAAAAATAAAATAAAAAAAGTATGTGCTAGATCATTCCATACTAGCACATGGAATCATCAAATACAATATCATTACAATTGAAATAGTTGCAAATTTTTCATTCAATTTTTAATCTCTAAATATGTATTACAGACATCTTGTATATTTTTCAAATCCCAATTGAAATAGCTGCAAATCTTTCATTTGGTTTTCAATCTCCAAATATGTATTACAAACATTTTGTATATTTTGCAAACAAAATAGTATATATTTTAAACTACATTTCCTTTCCAGGTTTACTTTTATATATTTTTCTATCGGCGTAACCCTTGCACCCCTCCTGCAAGTGCTAGTGTTTAATTATGGATAGTTATCATCAATACTAACAACTTTAAAGTCACAACTATTGGTCCAATATTAATAAAAATATTAGGCATTATATAAACAACTACTATCACAACTATTGAAACATGCTGGATCCTCTCCCCTAGTTAGGTGAAGTCAAATATTTTATTTTGGACTACAGGCCAGAGGTATTCCCATAACGCTGATTTTTTTTTCCAATGGGCTAGATCTAACTGCAAGAGTCTTGATTTTGCCACACTCTATGCTGAGGGGCTTGACAAGGGTTATTCATTAATTATTTTTTACTGATGGTGAAGCTGCTAAAGCTGTGTAACAATTTGACACTAATTTAAGAAGTTTTTAAATCACATATTGAACTAATATAGTAATTAGAATAATATCCCAAAATAGAGGCAACTTACATTAATTCAACAGAAAAATAAACACCACCGTTTGTCATAAAAGGACGCCATAACAGCATAAAAGAATTCAATGGTTTTGGCTTATCTTTTTGGCAAGGCTCAGATTTTAAACAACCCAATGCTGGAATTTAGCAACTGAAGGTGGAGACGATATGCCGCAATCCCCCAAAATTCTCTTTGCAGAAAAACTCTTTTTACTTTTACCTCCCCACAATATACAGTGAAATTTCTTTTTTCTTGTTTTCCATTCCCGAATCTTCTATTTTTGCAAACAAATTCCTGAATGAATCAATTCACCCAAATTCACCAAAATAAAAATAAGGGAGAGTTATTTCATTTTTCGATAACAAGGAAAATAGGTGGCAATTTCACAATTTTCTTATTCAACTTGTGACAATCATCTTTTACCCTGCTTAACCACCTTGGAGGAATTTAGAGAATTTAGAAATCTACCCTCCATTAAGGTTTAATTTCATCTATGGGTAGAAATTTCATCTTTAAATTAAAATTTTACCTGCTCAACACATTAATATATATTAAATAAAATTAAATAAAACTTAAACCTACCACCATTTTAAGTTTTATGGGGTAGAATAATATATATATTTTTAAATTTACCCTTATTTAATAAATAACAAAATATTTATTTATTTATTTATTTTGAATAACCTCATAATTAAATAAGAAATATTATATAATTGCTAATTTTAAAATTTAGCAATATTGTAATTAAAATATTATTCTATTAAAATATTTAATATTTAATTAAATCTTGACGTTTTCTCAAAACTCACATTAATAATTAAATTTAATGTTTAATTAAATTAATTTCCACAATAATAATAACCATCATTAAATTAAATTAACTAATTAATAACTAACAATAACGATAATGCATTAGGGGCGCCGGTCCTAGCTCAGTTGGTTAAGGTGTTCCCTGTAGTAGGGCGCCCACCATGGGTTCGACTCTCCGGCGCTCCCGTGGTACCGGTTGGTGTGTCCCGCTAGCACTGGGTTGGGGGGGGGGGTTATATGGGGGGCCGTGCTGCACCCGATTCCCCTCATTTAAAAAATAAACACTTACTCAAATGCCTAGAAAGGCCAATACCGAGGGGCACTACATGCACAATGTCAAATTCACCAAAATGAAATGGTGGGAAAGTAGGGGGTGTCCTAGGTCCTTCATGCAAAGAACTTAGGAACAAAAGGGTGTCCCCTATTCCAAAATTAACTAGGAAAGAGAAATCACAAGAGGTTAATATTGACTTTCAACCCTAAGGTGAGCCAACCCAACCTTGGATTTCTCATGTTCCTTTGAGACAACAGACAAATTTGGAATTAATTGGAGATAGATTTGGAATTAATTGGAAATGATTTGATGCAACTAAACTAATGAAATAATAAGACCTAGATGATAAAATGCAATTTATTGAAGCTACAAAAATCAAATTGATAGTTTGCAGGTAGATCTAAGAAGGGCCTGAACACATGTACCTGGCATAAAAATTCTATTTTGAGCACTATAGAAGGATAGGTTCGCCCTAGGGTGAATGGGTCCTAGATAGGGTATCCAAAATAACTTTTGGTAGTCCTCAAGTACTGGATCTTCGCTTCTATTTTGCACAAGTCCCATTGTCGAAAAGTCGGAAATAAAATATGCAATTGAGTTTTTGTGGCTTGGAAACAATGATGGAAACTTATGTAATATTGCAAAATTGTTCCTTGAAATATTTTCATCCTTCTTCAACTTGTAATCTACACATACATAGAGAGGAAAATATGTTTGTTTGAATGGGGGTTTTCCTTAGTCAAACCCCATGTTTTGTAATTAAATCTTGATAGAAAGATAATGTCAATTAATAAATGGAAGGAATGGTGAATGAACACTTGCTTGCTACAACTCACCAAACCTTTAATGGACTCCCTTAGAGGAGTGAATTCAAACAAATCACTCCAAGGAATGGATATTTCTTGGCTTGATTTGTTGGATACTTGAATACTTGGATGCTTAGGATCAATAATGCATATTAGCATTCACAAGATGACATGAATACGTGCATAAGCTTGAACATGATGATATGATCTTGAATGTTGCAATAAATGACTGAAAAACCTACTCTTGAATGCTCTTGACAATAATATTTACTCATATGAAGTTTGGATCATGCGTGTTAAGTTTGAATTGATAAAATAACTATGTATTTATAGGTGTTTATCTAATTTCCTAAAAAATAGATTCCAAAAGTTGACCTTTGCATATGAAATTTGAATCATTAAAATACTGCCAAAAACATATTAAAATTTAGGATTTGGGACTTAAGGAGGACCCATTTTCCCTTAGGCGAATGGGTCCTAGCCAAAAATTCTAGAGCACACTCATTTTGGGGTCAACTAAATATTAATTTCATTAATAAAATATTGGTTCTCCTTTCAAAAAATGAGAGAAATCAGGCTTTGGAATGCATAATTTAGCAAATTAGAAGTTTAATTAAGTCTAATTAATTAAGGGACCCAAACATAGTGTGAAATTTTAAAGGTATACAATTTCCTACATTACAATATACAAAATTAAAAATGATCTCATTAGTGAATATCATATAAAATATAAAAAGTCTATCATCCATAGGAACATCCAAATATCATCCATAATTAAGTAAATACACACCATCCATGAATTCTTGAATATCATGTCCATCAAAATATATCTAGAAACACTAAGGATCACAAAGAAATCGGGAGTACAAAAGACGATGTCTCACATTCTCCCCCTAGGATTGGACTTCCTCTTGGAAGTCACTAAAAACTTTAATGTAAATTTTTACTCATACCATACATATTTGCAAACAAACTATTTCATTTATATAAATTTTCAAGTATGTTAGCAACAAATTTTCCTTGATAAGGCATCCTAAATTGTGTAAATTAAGCTCTATAATTAACTACCAACACAACTCAAGAGATTATTGGATCACATTAACACAATCAAAGAAATCTTACACATATAAACGTTAGATTCACACCACTTCGTATTGTAGTCTCGTGATTATTAAAGACTACACTACACACATATATGATAGATTCACTTCAATCATCATTAATTATATAATTATGTAGATAGGGAAAATTTAGGGGAAAAACATGAATCAATGATAGCAACCATAAAACTACCTAAATTCAAGCCATGAAGACCCTAATATAACAATAAAGAACAAATGACAATAGAAATCCAAATAATAAACCAATGAAACCTCAATTCCTATGTCAAAGTTGATTCTCCTCTATTGCTCTTCTCTATTTTGCTTTGTTGCTCTTAGATTTGTAGTGTGCAATGTATTTGATAAGCTTGATGTGTAGTAACAAGATCTCAAGATAGTGATAGCAAAAAAATGAAGATTGTGGTTCCTCAAGATGAATGATATGAGAAGAAAAATATTGAAGATTGTGGTTAACCTTGAAATGAGCTTGATAGGCTGCTTTTATAGAAATCCCAATTCAAATGAAGGGTGAGGATTAAGTGATGATATAT
The DNA here is from genome assembly GCA_007258455.2 of Sequoia sempervirens. Lineage (NCBI taxonomy): Eukaryota > Viridiplantae > Streptophyta > Pinopsida > Cupressales > Cupressaceae > Sequoia > Sequoia sempervirens. The sequence continues at coordinate 207,880,389 of VDFB02000002.1, read as the reverse complement.
GATGATCAATGGATGAGATAAATTGAGAAGAAAAGATATAAGGATTAGAAGGATGGGCCAAACTCAAGAAATTAGTTGAGATTTAGGGATTGGCTAAGACTATGCAAATTAAATAATTACAACAATTATCTAATTTAGGAAATGGTGGATGAATAGTTAAATAATTAAAAATAATTATTTAATTATAGAAAAGAAGTGGGATGTGAAATATTAAATAATTAAAATAATTATTTAATAGGGGATAGAGGATAAATAATTAGAAATGATTATTTAATTATAGGGAAAAGAAAATGATAAATAATTAAATAAATAAGGATTTATTTAATTATAAAGGGAAAAAGGATAATTAGAGACACAATTCAAATAAATTGATATTTATTTAAATTAATCAAGAGAAGAATAAGGATAAAATAAGTTAATTAAATAATTAATAATTATTTAATTAATAGAAGAATATGACCTTTAAAAATAATTAAATAATTAAAATTATTTAATTATATATGGAAGATGAAAATTAGTATGAAAAATGTAGTTTGCAAGCTTAGGACATTTTCAGTGTCTACATTTTGCGCCTCTTTGATACAATGCGATTTTGAGTGTTGTGTCAAAGAAAAATAAAATAAAAAACAACTCAAGACCTACCTCAGTGTGCCCCGACATGCCCTGGTGGATTCGGGATAGGATGATGCCCACTTGGGAAAATTGACAAATTTTTGAAAATTTTTAAATTTTTTGGCAAGTTTACCGATAGGTCAATTTGATAGGTGTGAATACAATGGTAGTGAAAAACTAGGCTTAAAGGTCAATTTTAGGCTCAATATAGGCGTTCCAAGGTGAAAGTTGATGCGTCCAATTATAAGCAGGGGGGCCTCTTAGGTCAGAAAGGTTATAAATAGGGTTAGGGGGTGTCCAAAATAGGTCATATGTGCACTTTGAGTTTAGGATTTCAAGAGATATGAGGGGAGGAATTGATTTGAGGTAGTAGAGCTATGTCGCATGTACTAGTTGTAGCACATCGTGGGTACCAGGTTCGATCATTCGAGCGTGCAGAGGGCTTAGACAATGCGGTGTGTAACCATTCCTTGCTTTGTGATTTTGTCATTTTTTGGTAGATTTTAGTTGGTGATGTCCGTGAGGAGGTAGTTTTGGGCGAGTTTGTAGTGGAAGGGATTACCTTCATGGCATGAATCCAATGGCGACTAAGGAGAAGGTTATATGGTAGGTTTAGATCCAAGACTTAAAATATTATATTTTGAATAGTTGGTCCAACTCTTATGGGAAGTGTGATTACACCTTTGGAAGAACACTCAACATCATCATAAGCCCTTATGATAATTTTCCTAGATAAGTCTATACAAGCTTCAGAGAATCCCAATGTTGTGACCAATTTTAGAGTGCATATGTTCAAACCTGCTCCACCATCTACCAAGACTTGTTTGACTTTGTGTTTATTAACGTATACCACAAGGTGTAATGGATCATTATGGTTCGGTTGTTGTGTAGGAAGGTCTTGTTTGGAAAATGTGACTTGATGCCAAGTACCCTACCATGGCCCTGAAATTGTCTGACATTTAGGTTTGTGGGAATGAAAATCTCTTGCAAAGATTTGTCCAAAATGGCTTTTTGTTCAGGAGATATGGGAAGCAACTCAAGGATGGATATATGTGCGAGAGTTTTCCCTAGATGATCTAGGAGGTTATATTGAGTTTTTGGTTGCAGATTAGAAGTGGCCACTTGCAAGACTACTTTAGATCTTTAGGTTGTGATGACACATTCAAGATTTTTCTTAATAGTAATGGTAGAGACACTATTGTTGAAGGATCAAATTTTATTAACAGTGTACTCACATGCAATGTTGGTATAATTGGCATTATTATTGGTATTATTCCCTAAACTGGAAGCTTTTCCCAACCCATGGTCTTGTAAGGGATTCTTGAAAATGGTATGATCAACAATTATTTTCCCTTGTGAATTGTCTATGGATATGTCACCTTGGTCAATGAGATCGTGGATAGGGTCCTTAAGTTTCCAACATGAAGATGTCATATGTCCTTTTGCGTGACGGTACTCACAAAAATCATTATCATTCCATCAAGCTAGTTTAAAAAGTACTAGTTCATAATGTCTGACTTCTGGGAGTTGAATGACATTCAATTATAATAATTTATTCAAAACCAATTTAATGGATTCCCCTAAGGGTGTGTATGTATGTCTTGGTGTGTGTTTTCATGGAGGACCTCGTCGTTGCTGATTGTTTTGGACTACATTGGTAGTTTGGTCATGATTCATTGGTTGATTATGTGATGTAGAAGGACCTTTGAGATGAATCACCTAGGGTGGAATTTGTTAACCACTTTAGCATCAACTACCCCATCATTAGTGAAATTCTTGTTTCTAGACCAAAATTTACTTTTTTCATTAGGATTGTTTTTATTTTATTTGAAGATTTTGACCAAGAAATTTGCAAGGGATTTCTCAATGGAGACACCTTTTTCAATGACATCCTCAAATGTATTGCAAGAATGGATTTGGAGTTGGTGCATTAGATTTGTATTGATATTTTTGACAAAGATGGGGACCAACTGTTTATCGGGTATGTGACAAGGACATTTGCTAGCCATACTTTTCCATTTTTGAAAGAAAGAGGTAAGTGAATCTCCTCTTTGTTTGGTTGTACATAGTTTTGCAAGGGTCATATAACTTTCAATGTTATGGGTGAAGTGTGCTATAAATTTATCAGCGAGTTCATTCCATATTTTTATCCCAGGAGGTAGACGTGTAAACAAATCAAGAGCTTGTCTCGAAAGGCTACGTGGTAATAATATCATCAAGTATGTATGCTCAAAAGTGATGTGAATGCACACAATATGAAACTCTCTTACATATTCTACTATATTTCCCTTTCCCTTATATTTGTTAAAGTTTGGTACAATGAAATGTTGAGGGAAATGAGGCATGCATATACTTCGATCAAAAGGATGACATAGTTCCTCCATGGAATATCTTTTCTTTGTACCACTCACTTGCATATTGGAGATTTGTTGTTTTAATTCTTTCATTTGTTGCACTAAGGTATCCATGGGTGATGGTGTCATTTTTTGTTGATTTTGCATGAGGGGATTAGTGTTGGTGTTGAATGTGTTGAGATGGTTGTATGATGAGGATGGGTTTTGGTTTTGGAAATTAGATGTGAATGTTGGATTTGGATTATTATTTTGTTGAGAAGGATTTTTCTTGCCTTGTTGGAAGTGAGATGTAAACATGGTATTGGTATTGGTATGATGTTGAGGTGGATTTTGATTTGTTTGTTGGTATTGTGATGTGAAGTTGGGGTTTGGATTGACTAGTTGTTGTGATGGGGGTGGATTGGTGTTTAGATTTGACCCAAAAGACATGTTTGTGTTTGGTGTAGTATTAGTCATTTGGGGTTGTGCTTTTGGTGTGACAATGTGAATCCTTTGTGTTTTATTTGGCATATTTGGATTTGTAATGTTTTAACTCGCAAAAATGGTGTTGGTTGATAGTATGGAATTTTGAGGAGATGATGTGGTAAAATGGATTTGAAAAAGTAGTACCAATGGTGTTAGATGATGTACAAAATGGATTGACAAATGAGGGACTTGGTCTATGAGATCTTGGATTTTTTCTTTTGGTCCCAAATGTTGGACTAGGGGGTATTTTTGTAGTTGTTGCATTATGTGCAGTTCCCCCAAGAGGCATAATAGTGTGCATTTTTAGTGAGGTGGAATGACTTGGTGGAAATGTGTTATGTCCTAGACCTTGAGTTTGTGGTGTACCTTATACAAGTGTGGAAGTGTCAAAACCAAAGGGAATTTTGGCACCATTTTGAGCAAGTGCTAGAAAGTATCTATTAGGATCTTTTTTTAACAAGATCTTCTATGATACATAATATCTTAGGATCTTGGGAATCCTTTTCAATTTCTTCTAGGGTTAGACCTTGCTCAACCTCTTCTAATATAAGATTGGCAAATGGATTTGGAATTTCAGCTTGTGACATTTGTGGTTGGTTTGAAGATGACCCAAAGTTCATGGTGCTAGTAGGATTAAAGTTGGGGTCATTTGAGGAATCCATATCCTTTCATTTCCTTTGTGACCTAGTGAAGACCATATACGATTTGTGAATTTTGGATTTTGATACTTTTAGGATGAATGCAACTAATTATGGGGATGCAAGATGGTAATGACACTATGCTATGTTTTCGGGATTTTTGGATATGCAACTTTGAATCTTAAAAGGGGATGCTAGGAAAAATATGATGAACCAAGGTAACAAATTTAAATGTCAATACTTAAGAGGATAAGAACCAAGATGACAATGATGATTGGGTAAAAGGTGAACCTAAACTAGATACATGACTTTTAGGCCCAACCTAAGGATAAGATAGATGGACTTTGGAAAGGTCAAGACACCCAAATATGTGACTATGATATGATCAATGGTCTAATAAGCCTCCTAATATCAAGACTCAAAGATGATGATGAATGAGCTAAGATGAAAAATGAAAACTAGACTATGCAAGCTAAGTTAAGGAAAATGGTAAAATGCAATGGAAGGATTGGTTGAACTAAACAAGTCTCGAGTCTGATTGTACAATCACTATTTGAAAGGAAATTGAAAGTTGGATGTACATGTATTTCCACAAAATTTTGAAAACTAATAGATGTAGTGCACAACCTCAAAAATACGGTATAAGATCAGTCAATTACAGTGCATAATCAATCAATTTTAGTGCATAGGCCAATGTGGGTTTCTAGCTTCCTAGGGTTTCTGATAGATGTAGTGTTATTTTTGAGAATTATGGTGTTTTAACTAATAGTAGCAGTGTTCTATTTGATAGTTGCGTGTTCCAGTTTTTGGTCTCAAATTGATGTTTTCTAAATGACTTTTCATTTTGGGAAATTTCCAGATTTGATCATAAAACACAACAAACACTTAAAAGATAGATTTAGCTGATTTTGACTCTTTGACTTCTTGGTAAGCAAGTATTTTGCAAGTTTTCTTCCACAAAACTCACTAGGGCTTGGTTCAAAAATAATATAAGCAAGCAAAACCTAGCTAGTAGTAATAGGGTTATCTATTAAAGTTGTTTTACCACACCTTTTGGGTGTTTTTAAATACAAGTACAAGGAGTGGGTAATTAGGGTATGCCAAGGTCATGTACCATCTTAAAACCCATTTCCTTGAAAGGATGAAACCCAACAAGGAACCGTGTCACCTCAACCAAGTACCGTACGTGGTAAGTAAATTCTCATGATGATGCTATCACGATGCACCATAGTAGCAGATGACCAAAATATTCTTAGGCTTCTAAAACAATGGTTCGTAGTGGAGGAAATTTGAAGATCACTGGGGTATAGTAGCGATGGGAGACTGAAATCTCTAATCCACATCCAGAATCACCTGAGACCATAAGGCCCACCTATTGGCAACACAAGAGCAAACAACTGAGAGGGGGGGGGGTGAATCAGTTGTTCGAGAAATTTAAAACTTATTAACTTTATTAACCTTATTCTTAGATATGATAATTAACCATGAAATCATAAATCATTAACACATCAAAAAAACACATAACACCGAGATTTTTTTATGTGGAAACCTTGTTAGGGGAAAAACCATGGTGGAGGTCAGTCCACAAGACTATACCCTATTATAAGTATAAATAAATATGAGTGGGGAATGCACATATATTCAGGCGGACTGCCTAGAGCTCACTGCTCAATTACAACAAGGCTTACTACCTAAAGGAAGACACACTGTCTTACAAAATGATTTAGATTACATCCGCAGGGATTTGAACTAATTAAATAGCATATGCTAATGCTTGATCACAGTTGCGATTGAGCACATGAATACTTCTTCACTTTCTTCATTCTTCTTCACTCTTCTTCACACTCTGCTCTACCTTCAAATGATTTAGAACATTATTCGTGCACACACACATTCAACATACTTCAAATGAAATAAACAGTGACTTATATATATCCGCAAAAAGAAATTAAACCGCTACATGTTGGCTTTAATGAAAATAATAAGGGTAAAAGCAAGAAGTTGGGTACACGAAGAGAGGAAATTTTGGCGAAAAAAAAAAATCTCGCAGAAAACGCTTACGCCTTATTAAAAAAATGCGTATGTGTTATGGTTCAAGTACCTAAGCCTTAAAAAACGCGTATGCACTATAAAATGCATACGCTTTATATAACGTGTACACATTTTATAACACATACAAGTCATTTATTTAAAAAATTAAATACCTTTTAGAAACGCGTACACATTTCTAAAAAGTATTTATTTTTTAAATAATCAAGAAAATAAAGAATGCATGTGTTTTGTAACACGTACACATTTTTTAAAAACGTGTACGCGTTATTGAAAAATTGAATTCCCAACCCACATGTATCCTTGGTTTTAGGATTGGGAAAGGCTTGGCAATCTGAGCCTTAGCCTTTGACCTACAATTAAAAAACTAAGGCAGATTGAAGAAGAATGTCCAACTTTGGCAATATGGCTGATGGACTTTTTTTCTGAATCAATCTATAAAATTAAAACCCATTAGAGAACACGATGTATACTTTCCAAATATATAATTTTTTATTAATATTGGATTATTTTTGCTATTTTTTAATTAATTTATAAGCAAACGAGTCCTTAAACTTGAAATATTAGGCTTTTTTTGTTTTTTAATAACTTTTTTTTGGTTAAGTTTCTTGTAAAAAAAATTATATGGCATCAAACTTCAGACAATTATCTACACAATGAAAAAAAAAATATTCAAAAAATGTTTAGTTTAGGTCCAATTATGTTATCCATACACGTTGATTTTTAAAAACAACAATTAAGGTCAATAAAAATTCAATAAAAAAAATATATTCAACAAAAAATTACAAAAAAAAATCCACATCAATCTTCATGTTGTTAGCTCTCTTTTCCCAAAAGGAATTAGAAAAATACTTTTATTTGGTTCAAAAAGTGGTGTTCGTACACGTGCTTGGTATGGTAAAAAAAGACTTTGAAAAAGTGTTTTTTCTAGATTCCTATCAAAATTTAATTTCTATAATCTGGGTATTTGAATAATTTACATATTTGGAAACTAGATTCAAAATTATAAATTTCATATTACAGAATTTTTTTAAGATTCATTGTGTAAGTGCCTCAAATTTTCAATCCAAGTGTGACAAATTCTGAAAAACAACAAAAGCACTTCCATTTTTTAAGCTTTTTGTGTACCTAACTTCTTGCATCAACCCATAAAATGATAACAAATTATCGGCCCAAAACAATAAAAATTATTAATGCGAATCAACCAAGGTCGGCCAAAACTTAGTGAGGACCCAAAATAAAATCTTCGAACATGAGCCATCTTCAAAAATTATTCCTCAAAGATCCACAACACACTATAAACCTTGTCGTCTAAGAATATGAAAAACATGAACACACAAGGGAAAATATCGGATCACAATCACAACAATCAATGTGGACGTGCAACACAGATAGAGAATGATCTAGAAACATCCAAAAACATCATGAATCACCAGAGAAGCATCCACAACAACTGAACTGACTGGAATCACATCATCTTCATTCAGGAACACAAATTGAAGTAACAAAAGACTGCCAGAATACAAATCTTCATAACTCGATCAAATCTTCACATGGATCTCTGAAACTCAACATGGATAAACTATATATAATAAAAAAGAAACCCTTTAGTCCACAACATCTGATCATCAACGTAATGAACTCACCGACAAACTAAACTTCACTTCACCATTGACAACCTGCAACTCATTTCATTACAATTTTCTCAATATCCTCGACATATACAACTTCAAATGAATTAATGCTAATAGTGTTGACATCAATGACAACCACATATCAGAAACACAACCACAACATCCAACAATCTCCCCCTTTGGAATTGATGGCAACACATGATGTGAAAAACACCATCAACACAACTATCTCCAACACTTACTCCCCCTTAGGTTCTGACTCTTTTCTCCTCAACTCTTCCACATGACTTTTCTCCTCACAAGGTTCTTCTCCCCAATTTTTTTTTCACATTGCTTTTCTCCACCTTTGACATCAATGAAAAAGATCTCTAAGCTTTGAACCACATATCTGAACATTTGAATCATCTGAATACTCCCCCCGAGTGGCAACCACCACAACATCAATCCGGATCAAGCTATGACTATGAAAATCATGGAATGATGCAATGCAATGCATATTAGTTCTAATTGGGAGGGGTAATCACCCCTAACTTCCCTCTGAGATACTCAAAAGTATCCTTAGGCAACAACTTTGTAAAGATATCTGCAATCTGCTCCTTAGTAGGCACATACTCCAATCTGACTTCCTTTTCACTCACCTTCTCTCTCAAAAAGTGAAACTTGATAGATATATGCTTGGTCTTTGAATGCAACATGAGATTCTTAGAAATGTTAATAGCAATTAAATTATCATATAATATAGCAATAGGATCATCATACACAATTTTGATATCCATAAACATCTGCTTCATCCACAATACTTGAGTACAATTGATAGCAACAACAATGTGTTCAGCCTCTACAACATATAAAGAAATGACATTCTGCTTTTTACTTAACCATGAGATCAACTTCTTTCCCAAGAAAAATGCCTCACCACTAGTACTTTTTCTGTCATTCACATCACTAGCCCAATCAACATCAGTAAAGGAACTCAAAGTAAGATCATCATCTTTAGGATACCACAGGCCAAAATCAATTGTTCCCTTCAAGTATCTGAAAATTCTCTTCACAACAGTCACATGAGATTCTATAGGATCAGCTTGAAATCTTGCAAAAATACATACAACATTTATGATGTCAGGCCTAGTTTGAGTTAAATACAACAATCCACCAATCATTGATCTGTATCTAGTATGATTTTCCTTTAGAGAATCATCATCTGTTGTCAACTTACATCCAGTCACCATGGGTGTACCAACTGGCTTTGAATCTTCCATACCAAATTTCTTCAACAATTCTTTCACATACTTGGACTAAGATATAAAGATCCCTTTGTCTAACTAAGTAATTTGTAATCCTAAAAATAATTTCATCTCTCCAATCATTGACATCTCAAACTCACTCTGCATCTCATTAGCAAACTTCATGCACAAAATATAATTTCCTCCAAAAATGATATCATCAACAAAAACTTCCACAATCAAATCTTTATCATCATTCTTGAAATACAAATTACTATCAGCATTACCTTTGTTAAATCCAAGTTTCAACAAATACTTATCCAATCTGGCATACCATGTTCTCGGGGCTTGCTTAAGTCCATACAATGCTTTATTCAATCAACAAACCATATCTCCCTGATCAATCAACTGAAATCAATCTGGTTGCTCAACATACACCTCTTCTTGTAGCTAGCCGTTTAGAAATGCTGACTTGACAACCATCTGATAAACCTTGTAGTCTTTGTAAGCAGCATAAGCAAGAAACAATCTCACAACTTCAATTCTAGCAATAGGAGAAAAGGTCTCTTCAAAATCAATTCCTTCCATCTGTGAATATCCCTTACACACCAATCTTGCTTTGTTTCTAACCAGTTCACCTTGCTCGTTCAGTTTGTTTCTAAGGACCCATTTAGTTCCAATGACATTTTTATCCTTAGGTCTAGGAACAAGAATCCATGTATCATTTTTCTCAATTTGTTGTAGCTCTTCTTTCATTGCTTCAACCCAATGTTCATCTTTACATGCTTCATTCACATTAAACCGTATTCTTCTACAATATTTATCCTAGTTTGGACACCTTTGTTCTTATCACCAATAATTTGATCGTCTGAATGATTTAATATTACATACCTTAGAGTATTAGGATGTTCTTGAATTTCAAGCTCTTCTGATCTCTCTTCCACTCTTTCACCATTTTCTCCTTCCTCTTGATCTTCTTGATTCATCAGAATGATTTGCACTTGATTTGTAGTCTGAACTTGCTTTCCTTTGTTTGTACTTTCATTCTGATCATCAGAATCATATCCATAGGTTCTGGATGGTTTAGCTATGTCTTCATCAACCTTAACATTTGTACTTTCAACCATTTTATTCAATCTTTTATTCTAGCACCGGCAGGCCTTGCTTTTAGTAGAATAACCCAAAATGATTCCTTCATCACTTCTAGCATCAAACTTTCCTAAATCTTCATCTCTTATGATATAACATTTACTCCCAAAGATTTTGAAATATTTAACAGTAGACTTATAACCAGTCCATAGCTCAAAAGGGGTCTTACCAGTATCACCTTTGACTTGTACCCGGTTGAGGATGTAAACAATAGTCTCACAACTTCTCTCCAGTAGATATGAGGAACATTTCCTTCCAACATCATAGTTCTAGCAGCATCTTGAACTGTCTTGTTCTTCCTTTGCACAACTTCATTTTGCTGAGGGGTCCGCAGGGTAGATAATTGTCTCTTTATTTCATGCACTTCACAAAAAGAATTAAACTCACTGGAAGTGAATTCACCACCTCTATCTGATCTCAGACATTTAATCTTCATACTACTCTCTATCTCAACCATAGCCTTAAATATCTTGAACTTCTCTAGAGCTTCAAATTTCTCCCTTAAGAAAGTAGCCCACATCATTCTTGAATAATCATCAATAAGCAACATGAAATACCTGTAACCTTGTAAAATTATGAATCTAGAAGGACCACACAAATTAGTATGCACAAGCTCCAATAATTCATTTGAATTATATTGTTTGCTTCGAAATGAAATTCTAGTTTGTTTCCCCAATTGACATTCCTTGCATATGGCATTAGTAGGATTTACCAACTTAGGAAGATCTCTCACAACCTTAGTAGAACTTATCTTGACAATATTATCAAAATTAACATGACACATTCTTCTATGCCACAACCAACTTTCATCAATTTGAGCAATCAAACGACTTTTACTAGCAACATTCAAATGAAAGATATTACCTCTTGTTTTTGTACTTGATGCAATCACATTTTTTGGAACACCCCAATATTCTAAACTTTCCATCCTTGAGCTGAAGATTGCAACCTTTATCAACCATCTGCTTGACACTTAAAATATTATGCTTCAGACCTTCCACTTATATGACATCATCAGTATTGTTCTTACCATCAAGAGAAATGCATCCTCTACCATGGATCACACCAGCTATGCTATCACCAAATCTCACAACACCACCATCATACTTTTATAGGCTCACAAACTTACTTTTATCTCCTATCATGTGATGAGAGCATCCACTATCAATTACCCATTCATCTTTCTCTTCAACTTGAGCAGTTAGGGCTTTCTCCACTTTTGTACAACTAACAAATTTAATAGACATGATTATTTTCCTTGATAGCAATAAATACCCATTCGTCCTCACTTCCATTTCCTTTATCAAATTCATCATCTGTCACTCCTTCATCAACAACATAATAACACTTCTTTTGAAATTTAGGCTTGTGATGTCTTGGTTTAGAGAATCTTTCTAGACACCTTGATGCAAAATGACCTATCTTATTGCAAGAAAAACATTTAATAGGAAACTTTCCTTTATACTTACCTTGTCCTCTGGCTTCTCTTTTCACAATTAGTGCTTCAAGCTCATTCAATTCGCTTTCTTCTTCTTCAAGCTATCTCATTTCTTCTTCATACTTGAATGAATTTCTAGAAGAACTCTCTCTTGGATCATATCTTTGTTTATCTCTTCCAGATGTAGTAGCCTTGAATGCAGATTCTATCTTAGGAAGGGCATCACCAAATTCACTCAACTCAAAAGAAGTAAGCTTACCAATCAACATATCTCAAGTAACATTTTTCACAGTCCGAAGCTCTTCAATAGCTGTAGCTTTGAATTTGTAAGAAACAGGCAACAACCTAAGCACTTTAGCAACAATCTTTGATTCTTCCAACTGTCCACCAACACATCTGATTCCACACACAAGTTCATTTACTCTTTGCATGAAAGTAGTAATATTTTCATCATCACCCATTCTCAACATTTCATATTTCCCTTTTAGACTCTGCAACTTAGCAATCTTCACATTAGCATCACCTTCATACAAAGTTTCCAACTTTTTCCAGATCTCATGAGCAATCTTCAAATCTATAACATTAGTCATCTCAATATTAGTCAAAGCACTCAACAATGCTTCCTTAGCCCTGATATTGTACTCGACATCTCTAATCTCAGCAGTAGTAGTAGGACCATTCTGAGGTATAACATACCTATTACTTGTAATGCTCCAGTAGGGTTCACCAATGCATCTCATATGACACTCCATTCAAGTCTTCCACAAGGAATAATTTGTTCCATCAAATCTCAGACTATCCTTCTTGTATGTCGCCATCTCATATCACCTCAAGCTGTTAAAGTTCTTCCAAGGAACCTGCTCTGATATCAATTGTTGGCAACACAAGGGCAAACAACTGAGAGGGGGGGATGAATCAGTTGTCCCATAAATTTAAAACTTATTAACTTTATTAACCTTATTCTCATATTTGATAATTAACCATGAAAGCATAAATCATTAACACATCAGAAACACACATAAAACCAAGATTTTTTTACGTGGAAACCCTATTAGGGGAAAAACCACGGTGGAGGTCAGTTCACAAGATTATACCCTGTTATAAGTATAAAGAAATATGAGTGGGGAATGCACATGCATTCAGGCGCACTGCCTAGAGCTCACTGCTCAATTACAACAAGGCTTACTACCCAAAGGAAGACACATCGTCTTACAGAAAGATTCAGATTACATCCGTAGCGATTTGAACTAATAAAATTGTTGGAAATAGGATGCCATTTAATTGCAAATCCTAAAACATTAATTATTTCATGTATCTCCTAGATTCTTGGAATGTGTTCAACAACACTAAGATTAGGATGAGATTAATATTTGGATGAAATAAATCATGAAATTGACATTTGTATTTATTCCTAAATAATAGGAGCATGTGGGTGCACACATGGTAAGGTGAAACTCACCTTATGTCTAGTTAACTATACGGAGTAACAGTTAACACTTCTGAATGCATGTAAAGATCCTAGAAGTTAGGATTGATGTTTTGCATGTTTGAAGTTGATTAGTTAAGTTAAGTTCTAAGTTAAGTTTGGTGTAATCGTTTAATCTCAATTAGATTTCAGTTTAGTTCAATTCAGCCGGCCAGCTTATCTTCGGCATGCAAGTGCATGTTGCATGCATGTTGGTTATTTTGAGTTGCATGTAGTTGCTTTAGTTAACTTGTAATGCATGGCTAATAACATTGAGTTGTATGATGAGATAACAGGGACTACCTCCAATTAACAAGGGATGACCATTCTTTGGGAATGGTGTTGAGTAAATGTTTCAGTTAACAATAAAGCACTTGAAGCCAACTTGGGCGCCCAAGATGCTTTATTGGAATTAACTCCAATGCATGATAAGATATTTTGATGGCTCAGTTAAGTAGCTTTAATTGTGGGCGCCATCTTTGAGGAATAGCTTTGGAATTATCACCGAAGTGAAGGAGAAGTTGTAGCTTCAGTTTGGGACACCCAAATGCATGTAGCACATGTTGTAAGCTTTAGTCTTCACTGAATAACTCTACTTGAAGGAATATGGCGTACCTTTTCAAGGGCTTGAGATTATGCATTGTAATTATCACCATTTGGAGATTACAAGGTTGCATATTGTCTATATATCTCATTCAAGTTGAATAGAGTTTGGAGATTGGTTATTGCAGGTGTGAAGAAGATTGGTAAAGACAGAAGAAGCATTCTCAAGCAAGAATTGGAGCTATTGTAATTCAGAGTTTGAATAATAGAATAATTCTTGGTGGAGTTTTTTCCCGAAAGGGTTTCTCCACGGTATATCTTGTGTGATCCTTCTATTATCCTGTCTAGTTCTTCTTAATAATTCTCTCTACATTCTACAATAGTAAAATGGATTAATCAAGATAATCATCCACAAAGAATATATGTAACAAACAAAAGACTTACTTAAAACAGAAATTTTGAAGTTTTACAAAGTATTAAGCTAAGAAAACACCTCATTTTTCAACAAAAATAGCATATGCTAATGCCTGATCACAGTTCTAGTTGAGCATATGAATACGTCTTCACTTTTTTTCACTCTTCTTCACTCTTCTTCACACTCTACTATGCTTTTGAATGATTTAGAACATTATTCATGCACACACACATTCGACATACTTCAAATGAAATAAACAATCGCTTATATATATCCGCAACAAGAAATTAAACTGCTACATGTCGACTTTAATGAAAATAATAAAATGATAACAAACTATTGGCCCAAAACAATAAAAATTATTAATGTGAATCAACCAAGGTTGGCCACAACTTAGTGAAGACCCAAAATAAAATCTTCGAACATGAGCCACCTTCAAAAATTATTTCTCGAAGATCCACAACATGCTACAAACACATTGTCGGCCAAGAATATGAAAAACATGAACACACAAGAGAAAATATCGGATCACAAGCACAATGATCAATGAGGACATGCAACACAGATAGAGCATGATCTATAAACATCCACAAAAATCATGAATCACTAGAGAAGCATCCGCGACAACTGAACTGACTGAAATCGCATAATCTTCATTCAGGAACACATACTAAAGTAACATAAAGACTGTCAGAATATAAATCTTCATAACTTGATCAAATCTTCACATAGATCTCTAAAAATTGACATGGATAAACTAGATATACTTGACAAGAAACCCTTTAGTCCACAACCTCTGATCATCAACGTACTAAACTCACCAACAGACTGAACTTCACTTCACCACTGACAACCTGCAACTCATTTCATTACAATTTTCTCAATATCCTCGACATATACAACTTCAAATGCATTAATGCTAATAGTGTTGACATCAATGACAACCACATATCAAAAAAATAACCACAACATCCAACACCACCCCTATACAAACAATCAGATTGAGCTCACCGTTTAGTTTTTTACCTTTTATATAGCATATTGGAGGTATATATGCTGGGGGTCATTCCCTAGGGTGAAACTCCAATATGGGCAGGTCCACCCTAATCAAAATAAAAAAGGGAAAGCTTGTGTATTGATCTTTCTCATCACCTAGGAATCACACATAGTAGAAGGGGAGAGGATACTCAAGGATATACTATGCCACTATTTCTCATCACCCAGGAAACACACGTAGCGCAAGGGGAGAGGATACTTAAGCTAAACATGCTTTCAGTAACTAACACACATGCATGCAAGTGCACAAAACATGGAAGACACTTATTGTTTTTCAGCACCAATTCCAAATGTTCCTAATTTATAAATCACACACATAATGAAACCCTACAAGAAATTAGATTAGTAGTTTAGATAAAAAATATTCTCCCAACAATTACCAAAAGCTAAAAATTAGATACCAATAACCAAAAATCTTTGCTCTAGTGAATGAAAAAGAAGAAAAATGAAAAAATCATTTTTATACCCTCTTTTTGCTTGACAGTCAGATGCGCTGCAGAGAGGATCAGATGTGATGTTGTGGATTTTGATTGTGGTGCATGGATGAGGTTCAAGGTTTGACAAATATGAAACATGATCCAATGATTGTAGCTCACGAAATTATGATTGCAATTCTATAAATGTTGACTACAGTGTAGAACATAATGACTATGATGTTTTAAGGAAAAAATGCGATGTAAAAACTTGTAGCTAGAAAGGAAAAAAGATCTAACAAAAAAAAAATCTAATGATGCAGATGTTGTAAGCCCATTGTCAAAATGTCAGAAAGATAACCAGAACCCAAGAGAATAATACGAAACAACAATGATTGAATGATTTTGATTTTTGCAAGATTACAATCAGATGCAGTGTTTTGTGTGATAGTGCAATGCGACAAACCTTGCATGCATCACACTATATAATGATTGTGGTGTTTGAAGGCACAAATGTGGCGTTGCATAGAACGATTACTTTGCACACCTAAAACTAAAAATTTCAAAAAAAATTAAAAAAAATCGATTAGTTCACATTAGGTTCACCAATTTTTTGATAGGAGAAATTTGGGGAAAGGCATGAATTAATGATAGCAACCATAAAACTACCTAAATTCAAGCCATGAAGACCCTAATCTAACAATGAAGCAAAAATGACAATAGAAATCCAAATAATAAACCAATGAAAACTCAATTCCTATGTCGAAGTTGTTTATCCTCCATTTCTCTTCTCCATTTTGCTTTATTGCTCTTACATTTGTAGTGTGCAATGTATTTGATAAGCTTGATGTGTAGTAACAAGATCTCAAGCAAAACTTTGAAGATCGTGGTTAACCTTAAAATGAGAATGATAGGTTGCTTTTATGGAAATCCCAATTCAAATGAAGGGTGAGGATTAAGTGACGATGTAAGATGATCAATGGACGAGATTAGTTGAGAAGAAAAGAGATAGGGATGGGAAGGATGTACCAAAACTCAAGAAATTAGTTGAGATATAGGGCTTGGTTAAGAATAGGTAAATTAAATAATTACAACAATTATTTAATTTAGGAAATAGTGGATGAATAATTAAATAATTAAAAATAATTATTTAATTATAGAAAAGAAGTGGGCCGTGAAATATTAGATAATTAAAATAATTATTTAATAAGGGATGGAGGAAAATGATAAATAATTAAATAATAAACCAATAATACTTCAATTCCTATGTCATAGTTGATTCTCCTCCATTGTTCTTCTCCATTTTTCTTTTTTTGCTCTCATATTTGCAGTATCCAATGTATTTAGTAAGCTTGATGTTGATGTATAGTAACGAGATCTCAAGATAATGAAGAAAAAAATTGAAGATTTTGGTTAACCTTGAAATGAGCTTGATAGGTTGCTTTTATAGAAATCGTGATTCAAATGAAGGCTGAGGATTAAGTGATGATGTATGATGATCAATGGATGCAATTAGCTGAGAAGAAAAGAGTTAAGGATAGGAAGGATGGACCAAAACTCAAGAAATTAGTTGAGATTTAGGGCTTGTCTAAGAATAGGTAAATTAAACAATTATAACAATTATTTACTTTAGGAAATGGTGGATGAATAATTAAGAAATTAAAAATAATTATTTAATTATAGAAAAGAAGTGGGGTGTGAAATATTAAATAATTAAAATAATTATTGAATAGGGGATAGAGGATAAATAATAAAATATTTGGAAATAGTTATTTAATTATAAAGAAAAGAAAATGATAAATAATTAAATAAGGATATATTTAATTATAGAGGGAAAGAGGATAATTAGTGACATAATTCAAATAAATTGACATTTATTTAAATTAATCAAGATAAGATTAAGGATAAAATAAATAAAATAAATAATTAAGAATTATTTAATTAATAGAAGAATATGACCTTAGAAAATAATTAAATAACTAAAATTATTTAGTTATGTATGGAAGTTGGAAATTAGTATGAAAAATGTAGTTCACATTTTTCAATGTCAACATCCACAATTGAAATAATGCAAAAAATAGCTTAGAATAACCATGCATTGCAATTTAAAACCAACAAACTACAAATGGTATGAGCTAGAAGTTCATCAAAATACCTTAACACTTTTTCATTATTAAAACTAATTGAAACTTGTATAACTGAAAATATGTTATACTTCTGTGAATCCTTGCATGCAAGGATACTCAATAATGAGTCCTTGCAAATCAATTCACAGCTCTCTATCCAAGAAGAGCAGGGATTGATATTGTGGCCCTCAGATTAACCCTGTTACCCCTGCAAATACAATCTCGGAACGAGAGATTCAAAGAGGAGAAGCAAGAATGCCAATCTCCATGAATCCTATTCTTGCAATGCAACAATGAAAACTAATCTAAATGGCTATAAAATGCAATAAACCAAACTAATTTATTGAAATGAAAATTAATCTACATGCAATGCCATAAATGAATTATTTTGCAAATTAATCTACTATGAAGATTAAGCTAAAATGTAATAATAAACTATATGCTCTAAAAATAAGATGCTTATATAATCAAACTAATGTAATCTCAAATGATAAAATTCAAATTTGTAGCATAAGTCTGATAAAAATTGATTCTGAAATGAGAATGAGAGATGAGGAGTGGGCTCATTTTATAGGCAAAAAGTAGAATTGAAGGCAAATTCGTACAATGTGGGATAAATAGAAAAAATAGAAACAAATCTTGATTGGAATTCTTTTTTAGTTTATTTCCCTTTAACTAATTTGTTTCCATTTTTTTCATCACAGGATATTCTTGAGAGGATATTTCATTTATTTTATTTTATTTAAGACGATAATATCTCTTTTAATAAAATAAAATAAGATTATGTAATTTAGAAATGAATATTAATAAAATAAAATAAAATTATTTAATTAAAAATAGATTTAATTAAATAGCATCATTTTATTTAAGTAATATTAACTTCAATTAAATAGCATTATTTTATTTATTAAAAGGGATTTATTTCTTTTGATTAAATAAAATTAATGAAGCATTCAAACCTTAGGGAAAATTGAAACATTTGAAATAGCTATGAATTGACTAAGAAATTTGATTTGAAAATGTGACAATCATTGATTCAAAAAGTTGATGTTGACAAATTAAATAAATGGGGCCCAAAGTCTAGGTGACCATTTTAGGTTGCATACATTTGCCCCTCTTTGACTAATGTGAGGTCAACTCGGGATCACATGCAGTCAAAGAATGAAGTTGCAATGTGAGATCGGTTTGGGATCACAAAACAACTCAGATGTGAGGTCGACTCGGGATCACATCTGGACAAACATAAACAAAAGGCCTTTGAACATGAGGTCGATTCGGGATCACATCCAAAGTGAGAGATAAGAATCTCAAGCAAGGTTTCCCCAAGAGTAGCTAAATTGATAAATTGATTCAAAGCTGGAATCAAGGATTGAAGCTCGATAGGTATTGCCCCCTGATCTAAATCTAAAAATTGAAAATTTGATCAAATCAAACAAAAGATAAGGTTCTTTGATGTAAGACGAAAATATAAGAATCAAGCTGTGAACCCGTGTAGATCGTACAAGAAAATTACATGCCCTAAGGTTGAATTAGAAGAAAAGAAGTGGGGTGAAATCGAATGGAAGATAGAAGTTTGGAAGAAATGGAAAGAAATGGAAAGAAGGAAGAGAATCTGCCCCAATAAAGAGGATGCATCAAAATCAATCAACTATTTAAGATAGGGAATTTCGATTGAGATCACAAAAGAAGATAAGGAAATGAAGAACGTGATCACAGTTGATGAAAAATCCACAAGAAAGATGAAGGAAACCCTCTCAAACCCATAATACAGCCTAAAAGTGCAAATTAACATGAAGTCTAAATAATGCAAGCTACATGAAAATGCAAAGGTGTACTTGCAATAGGGTAACATAGGTTTTTGTGTGTTCATCATTCATTAGAGAATGTAACAGAACTTATTTTCATCATTGGGCCATTATTAATGACATCTAACAATCACACAATCATCACTAGTCACAAACGAACTATGAAGATAAGGAATGTGGATTTATATCGCCTTGAATGTGGAAAGATTCTAACATGAGCATCAAAGACATGAAGGTCAAGATGACTACAATGTTAGCTTACCCTATTTAATGTAGCAAAACCACGCCGCGATCAAGACATTATTCAAACGCCAGATGGCCAAGGTGAGAATGGCTGTGCAAAACATTCAAGGATGATGCCATAAATCTCTTAAGTGTGTCAAGGAGACAACAAGAGACACCAAGAGGTTCAAGACAACACCCACAAGCGTAGCAAATAAAAAACATGCCCCATGCCCCAAGTCCTCTAGCTATGCATCACGGAGAGACTTATTAGACAAGGACACTCAACGAAAATCAATATCAGTCAGCACACAAAGAAAAGATCATGGCATATCTCAAGCATTAAGTGTTGCAATTAAAAAATTTTAAGTGTGTAAACTAATACTGAGTTCCGAGGATAAGGATCGAATGCTTGCAAGTAGGTAAGATCACATGACCGAACTAGATAAGACCAAACTGATAAGTGTTGAAAACACACGATGTCAGGGGTTGTGTTGAAAAACACAGTTGGGTTAGTGTTGAAAAACACCGTTTGCGAGGTGTCCTAAAGACAAGCATATCCAAGAGACCAAAGCTAACACAGTGATGCCCCTAGACAAAGACAAAGACCAATTCCAAACCAAGGCAATAAGGACAAGGCATGATGGAGAAAGGCTAAGTGTCGAGGATGCATGCTAATAAATAGGGATGCAAAGGTCTCAAGTAGTGCCTGTTTCCAGGTTTTCACCACTTGGAATAATTTTTTTTAGGACTTTTTATATTTATTTATTTTTTTTGTATTTTTGTTACCAAGGCTTTGTTCTGTGTTTTCTACCCACAAGTGACTCTTTTTCTTTTTTTTCTTTTTTTCTTTTTTTTTGTATTTTCATTTTTTTTTTGTATTTTTTCAGCATCATATTTGAATTTTTTTGGATTTTTTGACAATATATCAATTTTTTTTGTAATTTTTTCAGTATCATATATCAATTTTTTTGGAACTTTTTTCAGGGTCATAATTATATACAAAGGATGCCCCCAGACAGAACGGGCATCAAGGATAGAACTTCTTCAGGTGCAAAACATTGATAGGCTCAGGGAGCTGCTCCCCCTCTTCAGTAGATAGTAGATAGGCACCTGTGCCAAAAGCTGCTGTGATGATGTAGGGTCCAAGCCAATTAGGTTCGAATTTTCCCTTCTGTTCTCGGTTCTGTTGGTTCTTAGGATTCTCTCGCAGGACAAGATCTCCTACTTGGAATTCTCTAGGGCGAACCTTTTTGTTGAAGGCTTTGGACATCCGCTTTTGATAGACCCTCATATGGTCAAATGATGCTTTACGCTTCTCATCAAGAAGTTCCAATTCTTGCAATCTCATGGCGTGATAGTCTTCATCTGTAACTAGACCTTTGAGAGAGACCCGAAGTGATGGAATCTCAACCTCTAAAGGTAACATTGCTTCAGCGCCGTATGTAAGGGAAAAAGGAGTAGCCCCAGTCGGAGTACGAATACTCGTTCTATAGGCCCACAGGGCTGGATTTATCTGTAGGTGCCAATCTCTACCATTCTTATAAACTGTTCTGTGCAAAATCTTGAGAATAGTTTTGTTTGAAGCCTCTGCCTGACCATTTCCTTGTGGGAAGTAAATGGAGGACCAATGTTGCTTTATCTTGAATCTTTGGCAGAGTTCTTTAAGGTCCTTGTTTTTGAATTGACCTCCATTGTCAGTGATGATCTCAGATGGCACTCCATATCGATAGATGATATGGTTTAAAATAAATAAAGACACTGTCTTGCCTGAGGCAATAGAAAGTGGAACAGCCTCTACCCATTTTGTGAAGTAGTCAGTAGCAGTGATAATGAACTTATGCCCACCTGATGAGTTGGGATGAATTTTCCCAACAAGATCAAAGGCCCATCGCTGAAATGGCCAGTGAGATATAGAAGGAATTAGCTCCCTACCTGGAGCATGTATCAGGTGTCCATGTTTCTGACATTTTTCACAAGACTTAGCAAATGCTACTGCATCTATCTGCATTGTAGGCCAATAGTACCCTACCCTAAGCAACCTTCTAGCCATGGAAAGACTATTAGAATGTCCTCCACATATGCCCTCGTGGATGTCAACTAGCGCTTGATCAGATTCCTCCTTTTCTAAGCACCTAAGAAGTGTTCCATCTAGACCCCTCCTATACAAATCACTAGAGATGAGGGAATGGCGAGGCATTGCAGATAAGGTTTCTTCTTTCAGATGGGTTAAATGTATCGGGGATGATGCCATCACGAAGATATGAGTAAATAGCACCATAGCGGGAGGATTCATGATTGACAAGGGTACAAATGATATGGCTTTCAGGTGAGTCAAATATGGGATATCGTAGCTCTTCCACGAGGAATTCATATCTGGACTCATGTTCCTCTAACTGAAGAAGTGAAGCAAGGGTGGCCATAGCATCAGCTGCTTTGTTCTCAGCCCTAGGGATTTGCTGAAAGGTGACAAAAGTAAAATACCGTCTCAATGAATCAACCATTTTTTTGTAAGGTACCAACTTGGCATCTTTTGTTTGGTATTGTTCATTGACTTGGTTGATGATCAGCTGAGAATCCCCATAGATATGTAGTTCTGTGATATTCCACTCTATAGCCATTTTTAGTCCATTTGTCAAAGCCTCATACTCAGCTATGTTGCTTGTGCATGGAAAGAGTAACTTGTAAGATTTAGGAATAGTATACCCATGAGGAGAAACAAACAACACACCAGCTCCAGAACCATTTTGCATGCAAGAACCATCAAAGAATAGTTTCGAGGATCTTTCAGTCATGTACATAAGATGCTCATCTGGAAAGTTGACTTGAATGGGCATATTATCTTGAATAGGGAAATTAACCCGGTTGATGCGCAATAGCTTGGCACTTTGATTGCTTGCATCAATACATATATGTCAAATTGAAGAATCATCATCCATTTATAGAATGCGCCCATTGAAATGACTTTGCGAGCAAGTATTTGAGAGAGGATCAATTTTGATATAGGGTGTATGGTGTCGCATTGGGCATATAGTGTCACAATTTTTTGAGAAGCAAAACCTCTTTATGAGGGGCAAGCTTTTCAATACTAATTATAATTAACCTCATAGAAACAAAGGGTAGGAGCTAATATAATATATGGCCCTTTCTTTCCCTTGTTCATCTAATTGAATTATGTGCCCATTGTGAAGATTCGATGGTGAGACATATAAAATGAGAGGTTTTCTGGAATGGGAGGAGTTTACTTAAAGTATTCTTTAATTTGATCCATGCTCTTTTGGCAATCCTCATTCCAGACACATTGAACACCTTTATGCAAATTTTTGTTGAAAGGTTGTGCTCTATCTGCCAATTGTGAAATAAACCTCCTTATGGATTGAAGGCGCCCTTGAAGACTCCTCATTTGGCTGACATTTTTGGGAGGTGGCATGTTTATAATGGCTTGAACCTTTTCAGGGTCCACTTCTATTCCTTTAGCTGAAATGATGAATCCCAATAATTTGCCAGAAGTAACACCAAATGCACACTTTTTTGGGTTTAATCTTAGTTGAAATTGTTCCATGCGATCTAGAATCACTTCTAAATCAACCAAATGTGTTCCTCTTCTCTTAGACTTAGCCAGGGTGTCATCCACATAATCTTCCATATTCTTATGCATCATGTCATGGAAGATAGTTGTCATAGCTCTTTGGTAAGTAGCTCCTGCATTTTTCAATTCAAAGGGCATGACATTCCAACAATAAGTACCCAAGGCACATGTGAATGCAGTCTTTTCTTGATCCTCAGGAGCTATCTTGATCTGATTATACCCAGAAAAACCATCCATCAAAGAATAGATCTCATATCCCGCTGTCATGTCCACTATCATGTCTATGTTAGGAAGTGGAAAATCATCCTTTGGGCATGCTCTATTAAGATCTCTAAAGTCTGTGCAGATTCGAATGGTTTTATCAGGTTTAGAAACAGGTACAATGTTGGAAATCTAGTCAGCATAGTCTATGGCTCTAATGAATCTTGCACCAAGGAGCTTTTCTAATTCAGCTTTCACTAAAAGAGCTATATGAGGGTGCATTTTTCTCAACTTCTGTTTGACTGGTTTCACACCTGGAGCTATGGATAAATGATGCATAATGAGATTAGTGTCCAACCCTGGCATGTCTGAGTATGTCCATGCAAAGTTAATTTCCTTCTTTTGGAGGAACTCGGTATAGGATTTCTTTTCTTCAGGTGATAAAGATTTAGCCAAGTGTACAATTTTTTGAACTTCCTCTGTGCCCAAATTAACAGCTTCTGTAGGTTCAACCAATACTGATGATCTATCCTGGAAATAGCTTGGGAGACCATCAAGTACCTTATCCATAGGTGCCTCTGGGAGGTTTTCACCTTTGGATACGTCTTTTATTTTTACTTTTTTTGGTTCTGACACCGCCACATAGTGGTTTTCGCCATCAGAACTCTTATTCTTTTTTTCTTTTCTTTTATCTTGTGACTAAGGTACTTGATGTCAGGTTCTGTCATACTGGTAGCCGGTTCACTGGTGGAAGAGACTACAGGTTCAATGGCATTTAGATAGCAGGTGATCTCATAGTCATTGTGAAATGTCAAGAGTTGAGGCTCTTGGTACCGTTGAGACCAATCAATAAGGTTGGGGTGAACAAGGGGTAGGTTAATGACCGGTTCAAGATTAAGGATATAGGTGGTGTCATCTCTGGTGACTGTAGAATTGGAATCTGTCAAGTTTCCCTCTAAAGTGTCTAAATCAGAATTTATCCTAGCAAGCGAAGAATCGTCTACTAATGCGACATGTGGGTTCCAATCTTCTAATCTAACACATGACTCGTCAGTTACATCAGGTTGAGAACTATAAGCATGGACAACGTCCATATCCAAGTCAACTGTTGCATCTGAGAGTGAATCCCATTCAAACTCATGAGAGTCTATTTCTGAATTATTGTTGGAGCCTCGTGATGTAGAAGCCTCAAGATTTGGAAGAGGCTCCTCTCCTCTAGCAATTTGCTCAATCACAAAATTATCTAAATTATCACCATCCATTGCAGCTGGGATGGAGACACTATCCATAGTCAATCTTGCATTCATATAGTCACTATCTATTGCAAATGAGATAGGAGGACTATCAATTATTAAATCTCTTGAATCTTCCCAAAGGAGATTTGTTGAAGGTACCCAATCATCTGTTATGTCTTGTTGATTGGTCAAATCTAGTACATATTATGTGTCATCTTTACTATCCCGCCTATCAAAAATGGGGATAGTGCATTTATTATTGTTCATAAAGCCTAGGCCAACCGGTTTCTTAGACTTACATGCAAAAAGATCATGATTGAGTGGTTCGGCTCTAGCATCTAACCTGTGACTAAGAGGGCCATATCCTGGATAACCCATCTTCTTGACAAAAGTATATCCTCTCCCATAGGACTTAGGAGAGGGGGAGAAATTTTCATTGTGCTGGTATTTCTCCTCTTTGTATATCCAATCTCGAATAGCTACTTCCTCTTTTTCATCTTGTATTGGTACTGAGGATTCAACAAACTTGTCAAATAGTGTCATTGCTGAAGATGATGGTTTCATCTCTTGTGAAGGCTTTCCATATGTCCTAGGGGAAACAGGCATCTTTGTAAAAGAGTCAAGTTGATACCCCCCATGCCAAGGTCTACTGACTTAAATTTGTTTTGACAGTCTGCTAAAGTTGTTTCATAATCCTCTGCTGCTCGGTTAAGAGGGACATGAACATTAGCTGAGATTGAGTTAATTGATAAGGTGTTATCCCCTGGTATGCAAATTTCTGTTCCATTGTAGGGGAACTTAACACATTGGTGGTAGGTAGACGGCACTGCCTGCATATCATGAATCCATGGTCTACCCAGTAAAATGTTGTATGCAAGGGGTCCAGTATCAACAATTTGAAACAAGATATCTTTTTCAACTGGGCCAATCCTGACAGGAAGGACAGCCAACCCCTTAGAACTTCGTTCTGCCTCATCATAGGCCTTTATGGTGATCTTCTTTCTAGTGTCGATCACTTGCTCTGAATAGCCCAAAGTTTTTAACAAATGAAAAGTACAGATATTTAACCCAGCACCCCCATCAATCAACACGCGCCTGACACGGGTTTTATGAATCATGACTTCAATGTGAAGGGCAAGATTATGTGGATGGCTTAGGGATTTGTCATCATCTTCAGAGAAAGAAAGGTAATGTGGGCTAGTAATGTGATTCACCATGCCTTGGAATTGGTCTATATCAATGTTGTTGGGGACATTTGCTGTGCGCAAAGCATCCTCAAGGATCTGCTTATGTCTAGGGGACAACTCTAGAAGCTCTAAGATTGAGATTTGTGCTGGAGTTCTCTGTAACTGATCTACAAGATTGTAGTTTGGTTTGAGAGCAGTGGCAGATTTTATAGTGACATTCTTGGATGCCACTTGCTTGGATTTGTTGGATGGACCTGAACTAGGCCCTCTGAGAATAATAGGGGCTTGACTCCTGGTAACAGCATTAAGGGCTTGGGAAGATAACCTAGAATGAGGACCTCTTAGCACCACAACAGGTTGGTTGTCAAAAATAGGGGGAGAGTCATAACCATGTGGGTCCTTACTCCTTATCATATTAACACTTGGCTCCAAAACTTCAAGCATGTTTATCACATTTTCTGCCTGTTGTATAGGTGTAGTTGATTGCAGCTTTGCCATTCTGTGATTTAGAGGTTTCCCCCTTGTCATAATTAGGCAAAGGTTCCTTAAAAGCCTTATGATCAGCATTGGTATTTAGGCCATCAACTTGAAGCTTTCCACTTTCTATAAAATCTTGGACGATATGTTTTAATTTCCACAGTTTTCAACAGTATGGCCGGGGCCATTATGAAATTTACAGAATGCCTTGTCATCCCACCAATGTGGCTTAGGATCTGGAATGTGAAATTTTGCAGGATCCTGAGGATGTGCCAAGTTGTTAGCAATGAGAGTTTGAGAATATCCTCATATGAGTCACCCAATTTGGTAAATTTCGCTTCTGGTTTTTGGGCCTCTCCTGATATCTTGGTTTACTTTCTTGTTGTGGAGGTGCATTAAGCTTCATTGCTTGCACAACCTTAGTCAAATTAAGAACACTTTGATCTCTTGATTGGGAAGAATCCACAACTCCATCATTGACAACTTGTTTGTTTTTGTTCCAATTGTTGTTCTTCCCTTTATCCCTATTGTTGTGTTGACCATTGTTGGTATTATTGTTATGTCTGGTCAAAATGCCTTGTTCTTTTAGAACATCCTCAATGCGGCATGCAGTTTCAATCATGGTATCAAAGGAAGTGAAGACTATCTTTTTGATCTCATATCTCATTTCAGGCACCAAATTACTAACAAGTATGTCAATCTTTTCATCCTCATGGATCATCCTAGGATACCGAGAGCATTGTCTCCTCCACCTTTGCAAGAAGGTAACAAAGGGTTCCCCCTGATTTTGTTTCAAGTTGCATAGGTCCAACAGGGTCTTGACAGATTATATGCGAAGTGTTGAACGAATCTATGAACAAGTTCTCTAAAAGTCTTGACAGGAGGAGTGATATTGGTAAACCATTCCATTGCTTGTCCTTTAAGACTCCTAGGGAACAACCTCATCAAATAGGAGTCATCCTGATGGAATTCAAAGCTCATAGTATAGAACTGACGCACATGGTCATGTGGATCACCACTGCCATCATATTTATCGTATTGTGGGAATTCCACCCTCTTTGGAAAATCTTTCATACTCACACTCTTGTCGAATGGATTAGGACAAATTGAGTCTAGTGAGAATGAGCTCTTAGGTTGCATCATTTTCTCCATCATTTGCTTCATTTGGCGGATTTCTTCCTCTTGAGAGGGATTTTGCTTTTGTATTTTGTTGTCCACATCAAAATTATAAGGGACTCTGGCACCCTTGTTGATTAGACTTTCCAAGAACTTATCTTTGTTTTGTTCCAAATACCTCTCCACATACTGTTGGAAGATAGGCTCTTGTTGTATTAGCATGAAGTCTTGAGTATCAAAATCATAATGTGAGCTACCACCTCCATGTTGGGAACCAGGATGTAC
Organism: Sequoia sempervirens; assembly: GCA_007258455.2. NCBI lineage: Eukaryota > Viridiplantae > Streptophyta > Pinopsida > Cupressales > Cupressaceae > Sequoia > Sequoia sempervirens. The sequence goes on along the minus strand of VDFB02000002.1, from coordinate 207,852,692 downwards.
ATGTTGGGAGTGTGGTCTTGAATTTCTGGGAGGAGTTTCCTCCTATAGTGAGCATCTTGAGAGGCCCTTCTTCCTCTAGGACTAGGAGATCTAGAAGGGGTCCTTGACCGCCTTCTACTTCTTGTGGTGTTCAGGAAGGGGTGGAGGGAGGAGAATTATGTCCACTGTTAGCACCCCTTGTATTGTATTGTTTGTTTAATTGGTGGGCTAACTGCCTATCTTGCTCCTCTTGAGCAAGTTTCCTTTGTACTTCCAATAAAGCTTGGCTCTCTTCCTCAAGTTGTCTAAACTTTTCTTGCTTTGCAGCTTGTTCATCTAGAAAGGCTTTCTTTTCGCGTTCAATTCTTTTGAGCCTATCACTTGTGAACCTTGAGGTATGTTGAAGTGGTGAGCTTGGTCTAGACTGTTTGAACAAGTCATTGGTATACGTTGTATTGACATGAGCATCACGAGGTTCATTGTCTTGGTCTTCATGTTGTGACCATTGTTCTTGGTGAGCTCGTCTCTTATACCTTTCATCCCGTTGATGGGCATCCAAATATCTTGTATTAATGAGGGGTGAATCAGGTTGATTATCATGAGAAGAATTTCCAAATATCATGTTGTTTCTGTGTTGTTCATAGATATCATCAAGATCTTGATCCATGGCTTCCCTCTCCCGCCGAGTGACAGTATAACTCATATCCATACCTGAGTGGGAAGTGCTGAGGGGGTACTCAAGTCACTAAAATGGCTCTTTGGGTCAAAATAGGTTTCAGACTGACTCCTAGGTGACTGGTCAAATATTGGTTCCTTTTCCTTTCTCTTTTGACGAGTCTGAACTAGGGGTAGTTGGTTAAAGACTATTTGAGGTCGCTTTCCTTGGCTCACTTGATATCTTGTTGTTGACTGCAGAAAGAGTTCAGGTAAACAACAATTCTAAGAAACGTCAATACCAGACTAGGATAGTAAAGTTTTCTCTTGTCCGAGAGAGATGGTGAAATAGAACTATTGCAAATAGGTGCAAACCAACACTGCCACAGAGGTGCTCAATTCTTGGGTGAACACCCTAGCACATATGGATCAGGAGGATGACTTACACAAAGTGTACTGAGTTTGAATTGTATGAAAATGGGTGGACAAGGAGACTACTAGCACTCTCCAAGTGTGTTATCAAAGAGTCTAAAAATTTATCTATTTACAGGAACAATTCCTAATTTGCCAATCTCAAGCAAAATGGCTTATGAGATCAAGGATCACTAATTCAAAAGGTCAAGGACATAAACCCTAAATACATAACAGTCTCCAAAAGCTGGGACAAGTCACCCTGTCGAAGAACTTCGATTATTTCGGTTTGTTGTTTGTTTTTAAAGATCAACAAGTATATCCATGATTTTGATCAAGCACATAGGTTTCAATCAGACAAGTTGTGATACAAAAAGTAGTCGATAACAGGATCTATCAAGGACAAAGAAACTTGATAGTATCGGGGGAGTCTTGTTTGAAGATGTTTGGACAATGTTTAGACTCAAAAACAAACACATAGCTATCCCTACCAAAGAAAATGGTGAGAAGTCAAAACCTTTGCCCCATTGCTTATGCGCATACGTGCACCTCACCTGGCCGTGTCACCCCCTAGAAGCCGTGTTTTGTGAGGACTCAACATTGTATGTTCAAAGGTTACCCCGTAGCGAGGGGCCGATTTGCATAACCGCCTCCAAGCGTCAGTGTATGCCTATGATGGGAATGTGTATGATCAACAGATAGATTCTTCCCCTGCTAGCGCCAAGATTATGACTCCTTTCGGAGGTGAACCGGGTAGCAACTAACTAAGAGGTTTTGCCAGCCCATTCACAATAACCTTCCGGTGCCTCGGATCTGAGCTTGGGCCTCGCTGACCACACCAACACACGAAAATCACACACCCCATGGCGGGCTTGGGCGGCGCCTCAGTGCAATAAACAGAGCTTTTCCATGATGATCATCCAAGTCATGGAAAAGAAGTTACTATGGTCTTGGAGTCTTTAGACTCAACAAGACGTTCTTTATTATAGTGAGGTGGAATCACCGGCGATAGGTGTGTACTCACTTGGGTCGTTCCGGAGGTTCAACTTCCGCAGGCCCTCTAAAGGTGACACTGGACATGGCTCGGATTCGGGTTTCTGATTTTCTGATTCTCCCAAAAGGAGAAGAGCATACTTCTCTAGCCCGTCTCTTTACCCAAACACACTAAACAACCTTAATCACCGAGCTAGTTTCACTTCACCAAATCCACACGCTTTTGGGTTTCTGATTCTCTCAATGAGAGAAGAGCATAATCCCCTGACGAGTGAAAGTGCTAAAGATTCACTACCTTGCTCCGCTCCCTAAGAGTTCGTCATATGAGTAAGATCATTAGGAGCCTGGATTTGTCCATGGTCATCACCCCCATGTAACAAAGAGCCAAATTCCCTACTCACTATTGAAACTCCTAAGAATTTTAACGAAGCCCTAATTAGACTATGTGAATTGAAAAGTAGGAAAACAAACACAATATTTTTTTAAATAGGATCTTTGACAAGCGTAAGTGTTTGTTTTCAAGTCTTTGTCACGCGTCCTGCAATCAAACCGTTAGTGTGTTTCAAGTTCTCTGACTGGCGTCCTGCAGAAACTGTTATGCTCTGGAAAAAAAAATTTAAAAGAACTAGAATTAAAAAATCTAATTTAATCTAGTCAAAATTTAATCTAAAAGGAATTAGTTAACAAAACTAAAATTAAACTAAATTAATCTAATACTAAACTAAAAATTTAAAACAAAACTAATCTAAATTAATAAAATTAAAAATCTAATCTAAATTAAAAAAAAAAATCTAATCTAAATTAATAATTCTAATTTAAATTAATAAAGTTAAAAAATCTAAAGTAAAAAAATCTAATTTAAATTAACAAAGTTAAAGAATCTACTTTAAATTAAAAAAATCTAATTTGAATTTTAGAAACTAAAAAAAGTATCTAATTTAAAAATCTAAATTAAAGTCTAAACCAAACTAACTAAAAATTAAACTAAATTAAGATTAAAAACTAAATTATAATTAAAACTAAACTAAATTAAAAACTAAATTAAAACATGCATAAAAATCTTCAAATTTTATTTCTGAAAAATCTGTTTATAATGAGTAGATAAAAACAGAAACCCAGAAATTTTTTGAAGCAAAAAATAAAACCCAGAAATCGTTTTTTGATCCAGCAAGCAGAAGATGAAAAAAATAATTTTTTTTAAACATTTAGCCAGGTGAAAAATGACGCGCGACAGTTTTTGTGCGGCTATTTTCTTCAGATCTGTGAAAGAAATCAAAAAACTGAAAGATACCCAGATCGGATTTTGACCCTGGCTACAAAACCCAGAAATCGTTTTTCCTGCAACTGAGTGGAAGCTGGATTAATGAATCAAAACTAAAAACGAAATTAAAAACTAAACTAAAAACTAAATTAAAAACGAAATTTAAAAACTAAATTAAATTAAAAACTAAAAATTAAAAACGGTGGAGCCAAAATGTATGGCGAAATATGTTATACTTCGTGAATCCTTACATGCAAGGATACTCAATAATGAGTCCTTGCAAATCGATTCCAGACTCTCTATCCAAGAAGAGCAGGGATTGATATTGTGGCCCTCAGATTAACCCTGTTACCCCTGCAAATACAATCTTGGAACGAGAGATTCAAGAGGAGAAGCAAGAATGCCAATCTCCATGAATCCATGTTCTTGCAATGCAACAATGAAAACTAATCTAAATGGCTGTAAAATGTAATAAACCAAACTAATTTATTGAAATGAAACTTAATCTACATGCAATGTCATAAATGAATTATTTTGCAAATTAATCTACTATGAAGATTAAGCTAAAATGTAATATTAAACTATATGCTCTAAAAATAAGATGCTTATATAATCAAACTAATGTAATCTCAAATGATAAAATTCAAATTTGTAGCATAAGTCTGATGTAAAAATTCGTGATTCTTGAAATGAGAATGAGAGGGCTCATTTTATAGGCAAAAGTGGAATTGAAGGCAAATTCAGAAGCAATGTGGGATAAATAGAAAAATAGAAACAAATCTTGATTGGAATTCTTTTTTAGTTTATTTCCCTTTTAACTGATTTGTTTCCCTTTTTCATCCAGGGATATTCTTGAGAGGATATTTCATTTATTTTATTTAATTTAAGATGATAATATCTCTTTTAATAAAATAAAATAAGATTATGTAATCTAGAAATGAATATTAATAAAATAAAATAAAATTATTTAATTAAATAGCATCATTTTATTTAAGTAATATTAACTTCAATTAAATAACATTATTTTATTTATTAAAAGGAATTTATTTCTTTTGATTAAATAAAATTAATGAAGCATTCAAACCTTAGGGAAAATTGAAACATTTGAAATAGCTATGAATTGATTAAGAAATTTGATTTGAAAATGCGACAATCATTGATTCAGAAAGTTGATGTTGACAAATTAAATAAATGGGGCCCAAAGTCTAGGTGACCATTTTAGGTTGCATACAGAAGGAACCCCATTCATCACATGAATGAAAGGTCTACCCAAGAGAAGATTATGTGAAATATTATTAGGTATGAAATGAATAGGAGTTTTTAATGTAACTTTTCCAACTATAATATAGGTATGTGATCATGCCAAACAATTGTTTTCCTATGTTATCAAATCCATGGATAGATAAAGAGTGAGGTTCAATATTAGTCTTATCCACTCCAAGCTTATCCAAGAGGCTTACACTACACACATTAAGGGTTGATTCATTGTCAACAAAGGTTCTCTTTATGCCTTTCCTATTAATAATAGCTATTATCATGAAAGCTTCATTTTGTTTTTGCACTTCCAAAGGAGGGAGCTCACTTTGGTGGAAAATAATTTATGCATTCATTCCTTGAATTAGGGCTAATATATCATTTGGTTGCACATTAGGAGGGATGATAACTTGTTGTAAATCACTTTGAAGCATTTATAGCTAGGGGAGGCTTGAATAAGATCCCATAAGAATATCTTATTAAGAGTATTTTTAAGTTCTTCAACAAGATCATACCCCTTTCCACTATGTAAAGGAATTTACAAGGAGCTCTAGGAAAGATAGGTTGAGGCAATGGTAATGAAGTAGGAATGGTTTGTGGTTGCCTATTGTTCCTTGTATTATATGTGTGAACAATGATATTATAACTCGGTTGTTGTGAAAAAATGTTACTATCAATTTTCCTTGTAAATTTCAAGATATCTCCTAGAGCTAATGGTTTCTTTTTAGGCGGTTCTAAGATAAGCATGGGTTTCTTTTGAACTTGAGGTTGATGTGATGGGGGATAAAGGATAAGAACTGGCTCAGGAGATCGCTTCAAGGGATATCTAATTTGCATAACCTCGAAATCTTGACTTATCCTTATTGGCATGATCTCTTAGTGAAGGGGAGTTGAATGTCACTTCATCATCTTCATCTAAGGAAGCAACATTACTATTTTTTGAAAACCATGTGTGAATGTTGTCATTTTCTTGCACCATGATATCTTCCCTAGTAGGAGAGTGTTTAGGAGAGCAACAAACTATATTTTCATGACATTCAATGGCTAGATCTTCTAAAATAACTTCATCACAAGTAGGGGAGTTATAAATGGTTGGATTGTCTTGCTTATCCATGATGGCATCCTCTTTTTCAATAATATTTTCCTTACTAGGGGAAGGGAAACAAATAGGGTTCTCATCAATCTCATTGATTGGATCTTCTAACACCAAAACATATTATTCACACATAGGAGAGATATTGGGAGAAGACCTAATTTAATTGTCATGATTGTACACTAGTGTATTCTCTTTCACTAAAGTATTCTCATAAGTGGGAAAGATATTAATGGAATGACTAACATTCTTCTTGATGAAAATTTTTGTGGAAAGGAAGGATACTAACAATGTGTGTCCAAAAATGAAAAGTATGTTTAGCCATCTTATGCAATGATTCAAGAATGTAAACATTATGTACCCAAAAATGAAAAGTACTTTTATGCAAAGATTTAGGAATGTAAACATTGTTTATCCAAAAGTGAGAAGTACTTTTATCCAACTTATGCAAAGCTTCTAGAATGTAAACCTGGTGTATTCAAAAATGAAAAGTACTTTTATCCATATTATACAAAGCTTTAGGAATGTAAAAATTCCCAGATCTAATGATTTTCACTATTGAAATAATTTTGGAATGATTTAAAAATGGCTACACTAAATGGATGTTTAGACTTAGATACATACAACAAAAATTCCTAAAAAAATTCAAACTGATATAGTGGGTTACTAGGAGATCTGTGAAGTTTAGAAAACCACAAAAAAGATTAGAAAAGCTAGTTTTGAGAGGACATAAAGGACTCTTTCTCCCATGGGTGAATGGATCCCTGTATAGGGCTTTTTTAAAATGATAAATGTAATTTTTGAGTGATTATATGTGTTCTCTATTCCAAATCACAGACAGTAACTTCTGTAACATGATTTTTCAGAATTTGATGTCTAAATACAAGTACAATGAAAGAAAAATGATGAACTATATGACACTCTTTGAAATTCAATTTTTATCCAATTTTCTGATTTAAGTGACCAAAAGTATGTTATCCTGTAAATACTATGCAAAATCAATCTATCATTGGTGCAAGAGCACCTAGTTGACTTCATGCCTCCATGAGGAAAATTGTTCATTTTTATTTAGTTTTGTGTTTTTGACGTAATAGGGTCAATTAATACCATTTTAGGTGTGTTGAGTCCATTTAGAGGTTGTTGGGTGGTTTGTGAGTTCAATTTGCAAAAATTGTCAAACTTGCAAAAGTTGTCATAGTTGCAAAATGCAAACTGAATCAAGAATGTGAAAGGTCACCGGTTGTAATGGAGGTAGTTAGACAATTGAAGCCAAAAGGGTAGTTGGAAAATGTGATTTCATGCTTAAATTTTCTTGTGTAAGGTTGATCCATAGGTTGGAGACCGTTTGGTTATAATTTGAAACAATAAAGTACACTAATTTTTGCAAGATTTAAACATTACTTCGTTGTTTCAGTCAATTGTTCGATTTTGCATGGATATGAATTGTGCTCTAGCCTATTGGGATTGATATTAATCTAATTATTCTTCCTTTTGGTGGTGATTTCATGTAATTTGGTTAAGATTTGAGTGAGATACATTAGTTTTTCCAAAAAATGCTTGTAACCCTAGGTGTGGGGGTTTGAAAGAAAGAAAATTACATAGAATCCATTCCACCTAGTGGAAACTGATGAAACTTGGTGGAATGGATATTGTGAAGGTTGTAGACATCCAAATTTGACCACTCCCATATGGTAAAATTCATCCCCTTTATTCATCTATTTCATATCCCCCATCAATATTAATTAGATGATTTATTTAATTATTATTCCCTTTTTTCCTAAGGTTCCTAAGGTAATGATTAATACTTTACATTTTTACCCATTCCTCTCTAAATTAAATAAATAATTCAAGTTATTTAATTTTTTAATTTCTCCTTTTGAATTTAAATCAATTTTTCATTCCCCTTTTTCTCTCTCCTTGTCCAATCCTCCATAATCTCCCTTTAATCTGGATTAGTTTAACTAATCCATGAATAGGATGTGCACACCTTAAATAGGATTAATGTCACATCTTCCATAACTTGCAACTTTCCCCTAATCCTTCATTAGCCCCCTTAATCACCTATTTGTACAACCTTAATCATATGATTAGGTCAACCTAATCCTCATGTCATTTATGTAATACCCCTAAGTCAACCATCATCAATGCTTTCTTCATTTAGACAAAGGAAGCTCTTCCCCATGTCAATTAAAAATTCACATTTATTGCTCCAAGGCTTTTCTCTTCCCCATGTGGATTATTGAGGAATTTTAAATTCACCATGTGTCACATATCCCACATAGGGACAAGGACCTACTTTAAGAGGAGATCTTGTTCCAATCCCAAGGTACTTAGTACCTCCACATCACCTTCCTCCTTTACACTCATTTCCACATAGAAAAATGTGAGGGCATGTGAGTCCTCAACTCACCATAGCCCTTCATCTTGTCCATGGTGGCTAAATCCTAACCCTCCATTCCTTAGAGACCTTTTCCCTAAAAATAGAGGATTTTGACCTCATTTTGATTCATTCACACATTCAAACAATCAAGCGATCAAACTCTCAAGCTCACACACCATACTCCATTGTTGCAACCTTTAAGCTCATTTTGCATCCATTTTGTGCATCCACTCACATGCCCACTTGCATCATTAGAATCCCCATCATCTTACCATCGTTTTTCATCTAGTTTCATGTGATTTTTCATTCGAAGGAGCACACTTGAGTGATCAAATCAACAAGGCCAACCATTGAATCAACTTGGGCAAGGTAACTAGTTTCATTTTTCTTTGTTTTGCTTGAGTCTAACTAGGCCAATCTCAAGGTGTTGTTATGTTCCCTTGTTTACATTTCTTTGCTATTTTTCATTTTAGAGTAGGAGAAAAAAACTGCACAAATTTCTAGCATGCTTGGTGGGACCCACGTCATGGGTCTTTTCTTTCACGTTCTATATTGTTTCAACTTTTGCAGGTTCAGGTTTACATGTAGGGGTGAATCCACCCTAAATGGGTGAATTTTCACCTCATAGGGGTGAAGTTTTTTTAGGAAACAAGTGAATTTGCACAAATAGGCAAACCTACTTGTAATAGAAGCAAATTTGCCTCTTGCAGATTTTCCCATTTGACAAGTTTTGGTGAATTTGTTCTCTGCCTTGGAAAATGGGTGAATTTTCACTTATAGCGGGGTGAATTTGCTTCTGGTCCCTGAGACAGGAAAACTTGGTCTAAGTGTAGATAGGCGAACTTGATTAGTAAACAGGTGAATCTTCTCACTACAGGGGCAAACTTTCCTCCAAGAACATGTGAGTTTTCCTCAAAAAAAGGTAAATCTAAGGTAAACCAAGGACCTAAAATTTTAGTTTCCAAATTTTCATTTGGCTTCGTTTTAGGTATTGATTCGCTAACCTATTCATTTGTGAGTGTGTTTAGTTTTAACTAACATTTTGTGCAACTGTTTCTCATTCATCCAAGCCCAATGGATTGAAACTACTAAGGTTTTTCTGTAGGATGATTGGTCCTAGTTGTTTTAGATTAGTCTACTTGTTGTTTTTCATACTAGTTATTCACTTGTAGACTTAATTAGAGGGTCTAACCTTTTTTTCCATGATTGAGAGTGACTATTGACGTATACAATCCCCTTGTTCCACTTGGCGATCCTAGGTGATGAGAAATCACAATTAATCTAGTGTAGTTGTGTCTACCTAGGAGGTGCTAGTGCGTCTAAGCTCTCCCCTTGCGCTATGTGCGAGCTTGGGGACTAGCCAAAAATGTCTAGTATCTTCTTCCCTTAGCTGAAACTTCCTAGGATTTCATCACCCGGGGGATGATCCCAACCACGTGTTACCAATAGGGTATATAAAGGGGGGAGATCCAAAGTTGTATCCCAATCCAGTCACTTCATGTCTGGCAGAGCGTTGAAGTTAGGGTGATACCTAGATAAGATGTGTGGAGTTGGTCCAAGTTTCTAGTACCTTGTTGGGGTTCTCGAATCATGCTTATGATGGGCTGGTGTTCATAGTTGTGCCACACATACCATGTGTACATCAGGGACTCACAAGTTAGCCTTGTTTTTCCTAGATAAAGACCCATGCTTTAGCTGCAGCTTGGTGTAGTGCAAGGGATGCACACCATACCCTGAAGTTAATCACCACATACTCCCTTTGGTTGAGATAGAAATACTTGTGGTGGACTACAATAGTCCTCGAGTGAGAGTGTGAAGGTGAGCCTATGGTGTCTGTTGATGACCCTGTGCCATTGAAATGCTAGTTATCTGCCTTCACGAGAAATGGTGATCCAGTAAACAACCCCAGTATCATGGAGTATTAACCTTAGGTTTTCTGCTCAAGGTGGTGGGCCTACATCAAGTTTTTAATCCCATATCACTAATTCTAGGTTTGTGTTGCTTAACATGTCTTATTTGTGCAATACTAGTGCTTTTATTTTTTTGAGTCAGCCTTATCTTCTATATTTTGTTTGCTATGATTTTTTTCTTTAACACAGTTAGCTTTTATTTATCAAATCTAGTCCAGGTCAGTCACTTTGGGTGAATTTTCCTTTGAAAGAGGTGAATTTTCCTTTTGGTCACTTTTTGGGTGACCCCATTTTCACCTGTTTTCTGAAGCAAGTGAGTTCATTTAGCTTTTAGGTGATTCCATCAGTCATTTCCTATCAAATTTTCCCATTTTATAAGAATAGGAAAATTTTCTATAGTTCAGGGTGAACCTACTATCCACAAGGGCAATCTCGCTTTTGGTCTAAGTTGTTTTGTCAGACGTTTGTTGTTGAATTTTCCTATTTTCTCAAGATAGGTCAATTTACCCTTGTCAGGGGTGAACCCACTCTCAGTCTAATTTTGTCATCCATTTGTCCATCAAAATTTCCCATTTTCAGTAGACAGGTGAATTTGATACAAGATTAGGAAAATTTGCACCCTAAATGGGTGAATTTTCCTCCTCATTAGAGTCTTTGTTTGTACGTTTCATGATTTAGGCAAGTCTGTTTGTTGAAAAGGTAATCCTGTTTTTGGGAAAATCCATTCTCAATCTATACTATTCAAGAAATAGATGAATTTTTTACCCCATTAGGTAAGTTTTCAAATCAAGTCCTCTCGTTTACATCCAGTTTAGGCGAATTTGTCATAGTTTTGGGTGAATATACTCTATGTAGGTGATTTGTCACTGTTTTGGGTGAACCTATCAAAGTTTAGGTGAATCTATCAGTATTTTGGATGAATATACTCCCTATTTGGCTGAATTTTCTCCCTGTTTAGGTGAATTTATCACTAGGTTGGGTGAATCTGCTAGCTATTTAGGATAATTTGTTGTCAGTTTGGGTGAATTTTATCCCTTAGAGATGCAAATTTGTTGGAAACAGGGGAAAATTTGCTTACTATGAATAGGTGAAGTTGTCACATAAATAGGAAAAGTTTCTAAACACAAAGGCATATCCATTTCTCATACAAATTCCAAAGAGTTAGTCTGTTGGTCCACCAAAAGCTTGTTTTCCAAATTGTTTTCCGTAATCAAATTTTTTTTATCATCTTCCATTCACCCATAATTCTCACTGTAGGTTTGTCTGCATTTTCCAAAAGTCACACATTCATCATCCAAATCATATAGGCACGCTGTAGAACATCTCTAGGTTGCATATCCATCATTTTTTTCTTGATCCCAATCCCCTTAACTTATTTTTAGAATTTATTATCCAAATTGGCTTAGGTGTCTAAATCTGATCATTATCATTTGCATTTTCTTAGGATTGTCATCCATCCTGAGTCAGTCATCATCTTTGGCCCAATCAATCCACTTCCATCTTGATGTGGATTCATTGTCATAATCATCTATCAATCCTCTAATCCAATCAAGCAAGACCTTAAGTCACCTAGGGTGATTTCTGAACCTGGTTTAGAATCTTTTCCATCATCCTATCTAATCCATCATCTAATCCTATCAATCATGTCATCTCACTAATCAATCTAATCCAATCCAATCATCCAATCAATTAATCATTCATCCCATATAATCAATCCTCCAATCATCACTTATATTATCACTGCATTGTATCTTAGAATCTAGCCTCATCCTAGTTCACCTGGTACTTTTTCACTTTCATGCCCATTCAAACCTGATCACAAGCGAAGAAGCAAATGGTAGAACAACAAGGTCAAGGTTCCCAACCAAATATCCCTCAAGATCTTAATAACGATGCCTTGTCATAGTCTAATATTGATGTTCAAAGCACTTCACCTCCTGGTGATGAGAACATGGTAATCTAGCCTGAAGTCATGGTTGACTAGTACCTTAGTAATCCCACCAATGTTTAGATGATGGATTGCCTCCTCAATGAGCATAGGGATAGGATTCTTGCCACTTTACTCATGAAAGGAATCAAACCACCACTTGATTTTGACATGTCCCAATATACCAACACCCAGTCTCTTCTCACACCTCAAGATCCCCATAGACTTTGTAGAACATTATGGGAAATTCATATGTCCTTGAAGGTGTGCCTATATAAAATTGGTATCAACTTGGGTTTGGTAATGACGTTCTTTATCAAGTCAGGAGCATTCCTCACATTTTAGTTCTAGCTCGAGGAGTACAACCTGATCCTAACGACCCCTATGCTTATGGTATTCCATAAAATATTCTGCCTCCACCACCTCCCATGCCTACCTAACAAGGTTTGAACCCCATACCATCTACACCACCACTTCTGCCTAATTAGTCAAGTTAGCCACCCGTCAACACTGGGAGAAACCTTTCCTCACATTGATGTTACCTTTAGGATCTACACCTGCTACCAATTTACCACCACCACCTTTCACATCTCAAAAACCTCCCCAAGTTAACATACCCGCATTCCAATAGCCTCTAGTTAATCCTCAACAATCTATTACATTTCAAGCAACATCGTAGCACACTACTATCCCCTCATAAGCACCACCACAACATACCACTACCATTGCTATCCCATCTCAACCACCTCATCAACAACCTCCACAACAAAACATCCTAATTTCATAAAAAAATATTCTGGTTCCACAATAACACACTATTGTTCATACACAACCCCCACATTAGGTGACATAGGCTACATCACAACCTCAACAACTACCGTAAGGTACCTCAATGCCTATCCCACAATAGCAACATATCCCACCTTTTTAACAACAACCACCACAACAATAGAAACTACCTCAACATACTTTAATCCCCACACAAGCACAACAAAATCCCCTCATGCAATATCTTTATCATCCATCAAGAAAATATGTTGTTTATGCTAATCCATAAAATCCCAATCCCAATCCAGTTTATTAGAATCCTTTGCAATCTCAACTGCCAATTTACACCAACCCACAACAATCACACTCAAACCCTCACTATCAAACGTCTAATCTGACACCACCCCCATATACCACACAACAACCAAACATTGCATATAACTATCAGTCCAATCCATATTACACCCAACAACAACCACCCTATCAACAAGGTGCTCCATCCACTTCCTATTATCAACAACCACTGTCATATCAACAAGGTTCTTCCACACCAACATACTACCAAGCTCCTATGTAATACCAATAGGGTGCTCCCTCCACTTCGTATTATCAGTAGCAACCACCCTATCAAAAAGTAGCCTCCACTTCCTACTATCAAAATTCATCATCCTCCTACCCACCTTACATCAATCCACAACCACAATCCACACACACAAATGAATATCCGCAAATGCCTCTGTATACACCTCCACTAGCATATGATCAAATTGCTTTTTCCCCATCCTTGTTGTACTAACAATATCCACCCTACAATCAATCCAATCCATCCAATCTAACTCCCCCAACGCCCATCAATAAAGAGTGGGAAGAAGTTAAAACTATGTTAAAGGACTTTCAAGCTTGGACTAGCAAATAATCATTTCAGTTTGAAGACATTTGTCCCTATCTATTTGATCCCTCAATTTCATTAGTTCCTTTCTTGAAGCATTTTGAAATGCCAAAATTTGATAAGTACAAAGGAACAAAAGACCCCAAGGCTCATCTTTAGGAGTTTTATTCCCATTTTCAAGAAGTCTTACACAATGACAATTATCTCCTATGATTATTTCCAAGGAGTTTACAAGTGATAGCTCTTGAATGGTTTATGGGTCTCGAGAAGGGATCCATCAAGTCTTTTGCAGATCTTTTAGAAAAAAATTTCTCCCACTTCTCCTTTAATTTGGAGAAAGATGTTGATACTTTGGATCTTCTGAAAGATAAGCAATGTGAGGGAGAAAATTTTGCAAGCTATTTTCAAAGGTGGCGGGCTTTAGCCGGTCGGATGAAATGTCTGCTTAGAGAAAAATACATGGTTACCCTTTTCATCAAAAAATATCATCTAGATATGGCACATAATTTTAGGCTTCACTATGTCATGACCTTTGCCGAGATAGTGGAGAAGGGTCCCATTCTTGAGAGAGAACTTATTGCCAAAGGGTTAATCAAATTTTTTTAATTCTGATAAAGAAAAATCATCTAGGGATAAACCTCACTACTGAAACAAGAAGAAGAATGTTGTCAATGATGTTGTCATCGACACCAAACATGTCCAAGTAGCTAATGTTTTCCAAAAGCCACAGTATCCCCCTCCTCAGCATTCAATAACTAATGCCATATCAGTGCCACAAGGGGAACCTTGTCCTCCTCAACAATCCAATAAGAATAATCAAGGAAATAACAAACATCAATTCACTCAATTAGGAGAGCCTAAGTGCCTTGTTCAATAGGCTTCTTCAGGATAATTACCTGATCACATATCCTATGACTAAGCCTCTTGATGAATCCAAACCTAAATCATCCTGGTACAAAGAAAATGAGTATTGTGATTTCCATAAGATCAAAGGGAATTCATTAAATAAATGTCAAGTTTTGAAAACATACATCTAAGATCTTATAGATTAGGGTGATATAAATGTAGATGCCAACCTAGCACCCTCGTCTAATGCTCAACTACAAATATACCAAAATGCTTTCTCTAAGCATAAACAAGGTCCTAGCACATCAAATTCAAACCCTGGGTCTAGTAACAATAACAATCAGGGAAAAAACACAAACATCAGTTACAAAAATGTGCCATTTAAATATGAAGGTATTTTCATGCTATAGAACCCAAATCCTAATGCTTGTAAAACACAATAAACAAACACATAGTTAGATTAAATGCAAGTAAGAATCAAGATTCCTCATGAAATCCATTAGCAATGCTCAAAATAGGAAGTAAAAATGAAGAACACAATTATAAAGCAATGAAATCCTAATTAAGCAAACAAACTCTTCATCCCATGGAGGAGTTGGTGCCAATTTGATGTGGAAATTGGTCCTTTCCCAACTCCTATGATTCAATGTTGATGAATGATGCACTTTGATGAAGATTCAATGGAGCTAAATTATGAAAAATTTGCATAACCTAGCTATGAACTTGATAAAATGGATGAAGATGGAGATGCTTGAAGATGAAATTGAGTATAATAAGTTTGCTCAAATTGCAGATGATGAAATGAGGAGAGAAACCTCTTATTTATAGAAATACAAGATGGAAAAATGCCATAAATGAAGCAATGTGGGACTAACTTTCAACCAATGGGAAAATGCCACTTGTCAAGAGATGAATGGGCCAAGGATGTGCACATTTTGATGAATATGCCCATAAATGCAATTAGGCGGGATTTGAAAATAGTGAAATGACATGTAAGAGGGAAAAAAAAAAAGTCTTAAATGCCACTTGGCTCAATGCAAAAGGACTTATTAGATGAAATAAATGTCTTGTTGGAAGGACAAAGTCCACTTGGATGGATTTCAAATTTGAAGGAATATTCTCTAAAAGATGCCAAGTTGAGAGAAAATAGAGATTTAATAAATGAATTTGTAGACATCCAAATTTGGACACTTAATTTATCCAAATTTATCACTTTTCATCTAAACATCCTCTTATCCGAGTTAATTAAGTAATATTACTATTATTTAATTAATATCCTTAATTCTGCCAAATCCCTAAGGTATTTAATTAAATACCTTACCCTCCATAATCCTCTTTTCATCAAATAAATTAAATAAATATTACATTTATTTAATTTCTCACATGTCATTTTCATCTAATCCTAATCCATTTCCTAATCTCTTCATTAAGGATGTGCACATGCCTAATCCTTGATTAGGATGTGTCATATCCACCAACTTTTGCAAGTTGGCTTTTAATCCTAATTAACCCCTAATTATCCTCTAATTATTGATTAGTCAAACCTAATTAGTACCTTGGTCAACTCTTCCCCCTCAAGGAATTTTTAATTCCTTTTTATTTATCCTAGATTCCCCTCTTTTATATCTGAATTTTTAATTCACATTCTATCCTTCCAAGGCTTCTAGAACTTTAGACTTGTCACAATCTCCACATGTGACCAAGTCCCACCTTTTTGGAGCCCACCTTTTATCCTTTAGATTCTCCTAAGAATGTGAATTTAATTCACATTTATATCCCCAACCACCTTTCCTTTTCCCATGTAGATTTTTGAGGAATTCTAAAATTCCTCAAATGTCCCTTTCACTCCCACTTGGGGACAAGGAATCCCTTTTTGAGGAAATCTTCACTCCCCAAGGGGCTTGTCCTTCCTCCACCTCATGTACCTTTTTGACACCTCATTTACACCTCATCTTCTTTTGGCCACTTCACCATCCACATGTCAAGATGTGAGGGCTTGTGGATTCTCAACCCACCATAGCCCTTCATCTTGACCTTGTTGGATCAATCTTGACCATTGAATTCTCTAGAGAATTCAAATTCTTTTATAAATACCCCCTCCTCAAGGGCATTTTCAACACTTAGCCATTTGATAACTACATGCTGCCAATTTGCATTCTCAATCATTTACCATCATCTAGCTATCCATTCTAATCATTTTGCACATACAATCTTGCATTTAGTCACTCAAAAAACCATCTAAGGAGCATACAAAATCATCCCAAGCAAGGGCCAATCAAGGAGACATCAACAGCAAGGAAGGTGAAATCGTTTGTATCTTGTTTTGTCCATTTTCCTTCTTGTTTTATCACTCTTCTGGCTAATCTTGAAGTGTCCTTAGTCTTTTTTCATTCGCATTTTTAAGTTATTTTGCATGTTAGAGTAGGGTAAAATTCTTAGGATCACATTTCTCGCACGCCCGATGGGACTCACAAATGGGTTCTTGCATTTAACCTCCCTTTTTGTTAAGAATTTTGCAGGAAAAGGTCGCAGAAAGGCGGCAGCACCCTCTGCTTTACCATAGAAAGGTAGCAGCGCCCTACGTCTGTCAATTTTATGTTCTTCTAATAGTTTGTTATAGTTAAGTGTGTACTTAGAAGGTTTTTCTAACACTTTCTTGCAGAGGGGTGGATACGCCCTTTTATTTTGAAGGGCTCTTTTTCTCTAACATCTTGTTGTAGAAAGGCGGAAGTGCCCTCTAACCTTTTGTTGCAGAAAGGTGGCAGTGCCCTCTGCTTTACCGCATAAAGGCAGCAGCGCCCCCATTTTGCTGCAGGAAGGCGACAACGCCCTCTGATTTATCGCAGAAAGGCGGTAGTGCCTCCATTTGTTGTAGAAAGATAGCGGCGCCCTCCGCTTTACCGCATAAAGGTGGTAGCGCCCCAAAATAGCACAGTTTGGAAGGTAAAATAGTCATTTTGGCTTCGTTTTTGCTCTCATTTTTTGCTATTGTCAAGTAATAACCCTCTAACATTGTTTTGGCAAGGATATTGGTGTTTTTTACTAACGTTTTGCAACGTATTAGGCCGTAATTGATCAAGAACGAAGAAAAAAATAGCTAACATTTGTTTGTAGGGCCATCTATTTGATCAAATCTACAAAAATTTATCCTTGTTGTTTTGGAACATAGTCTAATTAGGTGAAGTAAACTTCATTGCTTGCTGTGATTGTTTGCTCTTGTGTTACCCAAGGGGGCATTAATTTTTTTTACTTTCCCCTTGCACTTCGTGTGAGCTTGGGAAGTAGTTGGAAACAGTTAGTGTCTTCTTTTTAGTGGGACCTGCTTGGGGATTTCATCACCCCAAAGGATGATTCCAACCACGTGTACTGGCGGGGTATATAAAGGGGGAAGAATGAAAGTTGTACCCCAATCCAGTCACGTCGTAATTGGCAGAGCGTCAAAGCTAGGGTGATACCTAGATAGACGTGAAGAGTTGGTCCGAGCCTTTCAGTATCTCGCTGGGGTTCCCGACTCACGCTTGTAACAGGCTGGTGTTCACGGTTGTGCCTCAAGTACCGCGAGTATATCAAGGACTCCCTAAAAGCCTTGTGCATCCTAGATTAAGACCTTGCCTAGCCATACCCTTAATATTAATCATAGGATTGTGCTTGCTTGAAGTGTTTTCTTGTGAAAAATCTGTGAAATCTTTGATACTTTGGCCTTACTTTATCATTTTGCGTCCTTGCCATAGCCATTGCCATCAAAACCAAGCTCTGTCTTACTGCAGAAAGGTGGCAGTGCCCTCTGCTCTACTGTAGAAAGGTGGCAGTGCCCCTGTTTTGCTGTAGAAAGGTGGAAGCGCCCCTGTTTTGCTCCAGAAAGGTGGAAGCGCCCCTGATTTACTGTAGAAAGCTTTCAACGCCCCTGATTTACTACAGAAAGCTATCAATGCCCCTGATTTTGCTAACTACACCCCTAATTTACTGTAAAAAGCTGACTACAACCCTGATTTACTGTAGAAAGCTGTCAATGCCCTTGATTTTGCTGACTACGCTCCTGGTTTACCGTAAAAAGCTGACTATGCCCCTAATTTACCGCATAAAGCTGACTACGCCCCTTTAACTTCTTAGGGCCACCATTTACAAACCGTACATTGAATCAACTTCATCCAAAAACTAAAGTTGCTTAGTTTTTCAAGCTCTATCCAGTGGTACCTTCCATTTCCTCCTATCAAGAATTTGACCATCCCAGGACGGCCACGCCTCGCATTGCGGGGTGGACATGCCCCTAACTTCCCGGGGTTGTCATTTACAAACCATGCATTGGATCGACTTCATTCAAAAACAAAAATTGCTCAATTTTTTGAGCTCTATCTAGAGGTACCTTTTGTTTCTTCCTATCTAATCAAACCAATCCATTCCTCCAATCATCTAATCAATCCAAGCACACCAATCCTATCAAGTTCATCCAATCACAATTATCCAATCAACATCATCTAATCATTTGATCCTATCCAATCAAATTGATCTAGTACTTTAATCAAATTCATCAAATCATCTACCTGATCCAATCATCCTTTTACTGAATCCCATCAAAATCAAAATCAATCCCATCGCATCATCCAATCATCCTAATATGAGCTTTTGTCTAATCCTAATCTAAGCTTGACCAAAATATCGATTTGAGCTTTAATCTGTTCCCATCCAAAATATTCTATCCATCCTCTTTATCCTTTCACCATCATGAATCCTCATCCTGCATCAATAATAGTCAAGGGAAACCCTAATTATATTGACGACGATAATGAAAGTCTTGTCGATCAAGAAGTATATGACATAGATCCCCCTGATGCTATCATATCTAGTAAGCTTTCTCCACCCACTTTCCAAAACCCAATTACTCCTATGAGCTATCCCGTTATGTCTTAATCCATGCCTAATCATGCTCCTTATGCCACCTTTGACAATGGATATCCAATATCTTTTTCATCCCCATATTTGTCATGTCCTTCATCTACATCATTCTCTTATACAACATCTACATCCTCTTATCCTAATTTTCCATCCTAATACTCCTATTACAATTCCCCATCCATGTCCCCCTATCATAATCCTCTTTCCCAATCTTCCCATACTAATCCTACATCCACACCCTTTTACCTTAATCCCACATCCATGTCTCCTAATCATAATCCACCATCCCAATACCCTTATTATAATCCATCCACCACATCCTCTTGTCCCACTACACCACCTATATCCTCTTGTCCTAATCCACAATCCATGTCCCCCTATCTTAATTCACCACTCCAATATCCTTACCTTAACCCTCCATCCAATCCTAGTCCTCCATCTACTCCTAGTCCTCCATCCAATCCCATTCATCCATCTACTCCTAGTCCTCCATCCAATCATAATTCCCCATCTACTCATGGTCCTACATTCGATCTCATTCCTCCATCTAACCCTAGTCCACCAATCCATAATCCCTCATCCATTTCTACCACCCCAACCAAGCCAACCATATGCAAGTCTCTCATTTTAGAAGTTCTCCAAGGACTCATGACAAAGAAGCCATCCCCAACTCCACATCTTGAAGTCATGGAACCATGCCATCTAGATATATCATCCATGGTCACTAGTGATGAGACCCTTCTCCCTACCACACCTATTATTGATGTTACCACCCCTAGTACTGCTCAAACCATTGAAACCATTGAACTCCTATCTCCTACTCCAAGAACCACCAAATCCATCAAAGACATCCAATTCCAATCCACTCCCTCTACTCCTAGATCCAACCAAATCCAATCCACTCTTCCCACCCCTGGTAGCACCAAAACCCATTCCAATGAACCTCATGGATCTTTCATCCCTCCATCTTCTCCACTTGAAGAGTCCTAACAAAACTCCGTTACCATGCCTCCCACACATGATGAGTCATGCCAAGAGTCTAATCCAAAGCATGCCAACATATCCCCTTCTCCAGATCAAGATCCTACCATCCCATCTAGTCCACCTCAAGATCACAGTCCCCCATCCATTCCATCCCATGATCCCCTTGTCATTCAAGCTTCCCTGCTCCATCTCCATCTCCATCGCATGAGCCTACTACCACAAATCCGATCCTATCATGGCCCCTACTCCCTCTCGATGTTGCTATCCCATCATCTCCTTCTCATGATCCCCCATCATAGCCTAAAAATGCTATCCCCACACCGCTTGCATATCCCCTTGGTCCTCTCACATTCCTCCATGGTGGTCTCCTCGCAGAAGAAAAACAAAGCATATACACCAACCCTCCTCTTCCACTTAATAATGAACTCGCATCATTCTTCCAGAATAACAAAAATCCTGTCCTAGATTGAATACTCAAGAGAATGAACTATCAAGGAAAAGGTTTAGGCCTTCATGAGCAAGGTATTATAGAGCCCATCCAAGCTAAAGAACATTTGTATCCGCAAGGTCTTAGATGTACTACTTACGACTCGTAATCCAAAAATGTTGGTACAACATCTAGACGTCCTTAACAAGCCTTTTCCAAAATAAATATAAACTCTTCCCATCACTCCACCAAATCATATGCTACCATCCCTCCTCCTCTATCGTATCACCTCAAAACCACTGTCCATATTCCTCCTTCATCTACTCCATCCATTTTGGGTCCTTACATCCCTCCATCTACCATCTCCAATCCTCCATCTACCATGCCCTTGTTTCCTCTAGGTCCTACATCTATTTTGGGCCCCTATATCCCAAAATCACCTCCTCCATCTCGTCCTATCCATCGTTTCATCCATTCATCACCTATCCATCTCATCCATCATAAACATCCTAATCAGGATCAACAAAGGCACATGCCTACACATTCTCCATCTACACATAATCCTCGTAATCCTACCTCCATCACTCCACATCATCCATCTTTTCACACCCATCCCATTACTACTAAAAGCACTTTGGTTGTTAAAGAAAAAATGCATCAATCTAAACATCCACATGAATCAAAAGCTTCCCATGTCCCCTCTAAAAAACATGTTAAAGCAAAGCAAAATCAAATCCAAAATCCAAATCAAATCCGTAGGCCACAAAGACCCACCAAAGCAAAGATCAAAACCATGTGGATCCCAAAGAAAAAAGATGCAATGCCATCACATGAAAAATCAGTAAGAACATCCAAAGTTGCTAATCCAAAAGCTCATCATACACCCCTTTCATCTCCTAAGTCTGTTTTGGGTCCTTATGTCCTGAAATTCACCATTCCATCTCCTCCATTATCCCCACATTCTCCATCCCTTAATCCTATTATCTTTCCACATCCACCACCACATGTACCAATGTTGGTCTTGAACACATCTCCCCATGACATATCCACCCCATCATTCTATCCATACCCTTTCCAGTATCCCATCCATCATCCCATGTATCAACCCCATCAAATCCCTCTAATTCATCCTCATACATAATCCATTTATCCTAATAAGGTTCTAAATATGCTTATCCACTTCCTTATCCTTATCCATCTCCTTCTGCATGACATCCAAAAAGTCAAAAAGTCAAAATAAAAAATCAAAATAAAATAAAATAAAATAGTAAAGAGAAATAATTCATCCAATGGTGAAAACTTGGCAAACAAGCGCCTTGGATAAGTACCATGATGAAAACCTGGAAAATAGGCGTCATGCGTAAATCCCTATCTGCACTTGGGGGCAACTTCCTGATATGCATTCCCTCCATCTGCTATGCACCTGTCTTCCTGTTATCCGTCCTCTTCATAAATCCCCCCCATCCCACCTATCTTCCGCATCCTATCATCATATCCCATTTATCTCCCATTCCCTCCATCCTTCTTGTGATCTTGATTAAAATAGGGGCACCTATCTATGCATGCTTTGGACACCTATTGGTATACATTCCCTTCATCCATGCTCTATCGTATTCCTTAGTCACCCATCCTATCCTCCTCTAGTTATCTCCTTTATCTTATCATCCACTCGTCTTACATCCCTCATGCCTCATCATATATGACATATCTAGAGTGGGGGCATCTGCTTCCTTTGTGACATAGTCCTTGGAGAAATCATCTATCATAACATCCCTTCATCTCTCTATCCATCTATCACAACATCCTTTCCATCTCCCAATCCTTATCTTCGTATCCATCTATCCTAGCATCCCTTTCATCTCCAAATCCTTCTGTCCCTATTCATCTATCATAACATCCCTTCATCTCCCTATCCATATATCACAACATCCCTTCCATCTTCCCATCCTTATCTTCGTATCCATCTATCCTAGCATCCCTTTCATCTCCCAATCCTTCTGTCCCTATTCATCTATCATAACATCCATTCATCTCCCTATCCATCTATCATAGCATCCCTTCCATCTCCCTATCTATCCTAGCATCCCTTTCATCTCCCAATCCTTATATTCCTATCCATCCAAACAATCCCTCCCATCCCCCATCCCTATCTCTCTATCCATTCTTTCATCCTTATCCTCATCCCATCTCACAATCCCTTGTCATTGGTATCTGGCTATAGGCCTCCCCCCATGCAACCCAATGCCATTTATCTCATCGTCATCACCCTTGCTTCTCTTGCACATATTTCCAATCCCCTACCACTTTTCATCACTCATCTATCTATCATATCATCCTCCCAAGTCATTTTAATGATTTGGATAACTATCCCATCCCTGAGCTTTATGTGATCGTCATCATCCTATCCAATCCAATCCAACAGGTCTATCCTATCTTGTCATATCAGTCCCATCTTTTTATCCACTTATCCTATCATCTTATCCTCCTTTATCCATTATTTTCCTTTGGTCTTGTCGAACTACATTGCCCCTGCGCTTTCACATAGGCAAGGTTGATCATTTGATCTGCCCCCGGGGTTCCATCATCGATCTTCATTGTCCACTTTTCTCTTCTATCATCTACCATCAGTCTTTCTCCTTTTGTCCATCCTATCTTTACCATCCATCACAGTCTCCATCTTGGTCAGTTTTCCACCTTTCACCGAACTACGAGGGCTCTGTGCTTTCACGTAGGTCTGTGCTTTCACATAGGCCAGGCTAATCTTTGATCGGCCCCGAGCCCCTAGCTCTTTAGGGTGTGTCAATCTGATGTCTTATCTCCCTTGTGTTGTGTCGTCAAGTTATGCCCTTATCTAGCTGGTTCTTAACAAATGAGACCCACTTGTATCATGAGATCCAATCGATTTTGAACATCCCACGTCATAACAATCTTTTAGTCTCGTATCCATCATCTTTGGTCTCAACAGGATGCATCCTTCCTATCATACCTCATCAATCCCATCTATCCCCTTGATCCTATGGCAAAGGACATTTGACATTGATTGTGATCTTTTGATGCTTTTGGCTTTGGTTTATCATTTGAGCTCCCTATCATCACTTGTCATGGTCACCTCGATCCATCATATCATGGTGTGCTTTGACTAGTCAACATAGGGGCATATCTTGATCTTTTTATGTCTATTTTGTGTCTTCTTGGTTGTCCCATGTAGTACCCACCAAGATCCCCAAGGTCTTGTGTTATGCTGGGGTATCCTTTTGTGTTTGTGGTTATCTCAATACCTGGCCCGACCAAGGTCTTTGAGACTTTGGGGTGTTCAGATAGCCTTCTTATCTCTTGTGTTTGTTTTATGCATTAGACACTAATTCGCCTTGGTTCTTCATACCCTGGCATCTTGTGTCTTATGCTATAGCAAAAATCAGTGCTCCAAAGATGGCAAATTGTATTTCGAATTGCATTTCATTCTCCATTCTATCATCTTGCATGTATCCCCCATCCCTTCATCCTTTTTCACAATCCCCCCGTCCCTCCATCTATCTCTTCGTCCTTTCTCTTACTTCTTACATTTTTTGCTTTCTTTGCCCTTTTGCCCCCCTACTGGATGGCTCTGCCCCCGATCGGACGACCCTTCTTGGCTGCAGCGGGGCGGCTCCAGCCGCAGTGGGGTGGCTCCGCCCCACCCCCGGCTGGGGCGGGACCGCCCCCAGTCAGGGCAGCTGTGCCCTACCGCAGTGGGGTGGGACCGCCCCTGGTCAGGGCGGGTCCGCCCCCGGCCGAGGCGGCTGCACCCCGCCACAGTGGGAAGGGACCGCCCCCGGCCAGGGCGGTTGCGCCCCGCCACAGTGGGGCGGGACCGCCCCTGGTCGAGGCGGGTCCGCCCCTGACCGGGGCGGAACCACCCCACCGGAGCGGGGCAGGACCGCCCCTAGCCAGGGCGGCTGCGCCCCGCCGCAGCGGGGCAGCACCGCCCCTGGCCGGTGGGCTCTGCCCCATGCTGTGGCAGCGGCGCCCCCAGTTAGGGCCGCTGCACCCCACCTCAACCAATCCCCGCCCCCAAAATTCACGTTTTTATTGTTTTTTTCAAAAAATCAATTTCGACCCATTTTCTTATTTTTCCTAACGAACAAAACCCATGTGTTGAAATTGTCAAAATTGATTTTTGATTTTTACATCGACACTTCCGGAGGCCATAACTTTTCACTTGGGTGTCCGTTTGAGCTGAAATTTGACGGGTGGTTGCATTATGAGATAACAAGTGGATTTCCAATGGGTTTCTTTGAAAGCCATTGGAACCCATTTTGGCACATTTTCGAGGCCTCAAACTTTCATCTTGATCCTCAAAATCCCAATTTAGTGTTTTTTTCCAACATTTTGAAAAATTGTTTTTGCTCATAACTCAAAATGCATATCTAAAATTTGGGATGTTAGTTGGCAATTCATCCTATCTCAATATTGGGCATTTCTTGGAAAAAAATTGAACTCCCAAAAGTCTATCCATGAGGTTTCCTAAAATGGCAAAATTTGATAATTTTTGAAAATTGCCAAATTGGGAAAAATCTGATTGTCAACACCTTACGCCCCTTTAAACCCCAGAACTCGGTGTAGAATCAATCCAATAATATCCTTCAATCATTATAGTCTTCAATCCAATCCCCATCTAAGCTTTAATCTTATCCCAATATGAGCTTAACCAAACCCCTAATCTGAGCTTTCGTCCACCTGCCGTCCAAATCTTTGGATATCAAACCAAATTTTAAGATCCTTCTCTCCATCTCACATATCAATCTCCTCCTCATCTGTTCAATCTCGTAAAAATCACCTAATCAAATCCTTGGTCTTGTCCCTAGTCTTGTTACCAGCCGTGACCCATCATCATCATCATCCATTGGTATCAATCCCTATCCCTATGGTGTTGTTTTGGGATGTATCATTCCCTCATCAACAACACTTTCATCATCATCGGGAAGTATTCCTCCCTATCCTTTAGTGGTGTTTTGGGATGTATCCTTCCCTCATCAATACCACTCAGTGGGATGTATCCTTCCCTATCCTCGTGTTGTTTCGGGATCCTTCATTCCCTTATTGACAACACTCCATCCATCATCAACCCATTTTGGCTTGTACCTTGACTGGGGAAACATCACCTTTTGAAATCCATTTGTGCTTCATCCATCTCCATATCACTTACTCTCTTACCCATCACCTTGCATCATCTTCCTCATCTCCCCTTGCATCACATCATCTATTTCGAGAGCACACACATGTTCTCTTCAACCCGCATGTCCTCTCGAGGGGGCATCCTCAATCCCTACTCTTCATCTTCACCCCCATCGTCTTCCTTCCTAGTCATCCCTTTGATGACTGGGGCATCTTTTCCAATCTAACCATCTCCTTCTGGGTTCTATATTTTAATATTCTTTGAAATGATGCTACTTCGTAACACCATCTCAAAGAGGGGCAAAAATGACATCCAAATTTAGACACTTAATTTATCCAAATTTATCACTTTTCATCTAAACATCCTCTTATTGAGTTAATTAAGTAATATTACTATTATTTAATTAATATCCTTAATTCTGCCAAATCCCTAAGGTATTTAATTAATAATTAAATACCTTACCCTCCTTAATCCTCTTTTCATCAAATAAATTAAATAAATATTACATTTATTTGATTCCTCACATGTCATTTTCATCTAATCCTAATCCATTTCCTAATCTCTTCATTAAGGATGTGCACATGCCTAATCCTCGATTAGGATGTGTCACATCCTCCAACTTTTGCAAGTTGACTTTTAATCCTAATTAACCCCTAATTATCCTCTAATTACTGATTAGTCAAACCTAATTAGTACCTTGGTCAACTCTTCCCCCCAAGAAATTTTTAATTCCTTTTTATTTATCCTAGATTCCCCTCTTTTATATGTGAATTTTTAATTCACATTCTATCCTTCCAAGGCTTCTAAAACCTTGGACTTGTCACAATCTCCACATGTGACCAAGTCCCACCTTTTTGGAGCCCACCTTTTATCCTTTAGATTCTCCTAAGAATGTGAATTTAATTCACATTTATATCCCCAACCACCTTTCCTTTTCCCATGTAGATTTTTGAGGAATTCCAAAATTCTTTAAATGTCCCTTTCACTCCCACTTGGGGACAAGGAATCCCTTTTTGAGGAAATCTTCTCACTCCCCAAGGGGCTTGTCCTTCCTCCACCTCATGTACCTTTTTGACACCTCATTTACACCTCATCTTCTCTTGGCCACTTCACCATCCACATGTCAAGATGTGAGGGCTTGTGGATTCTCAACCCACCATAGCCCTTCATCTTGACCTTGTTAGATCAATCTTGACCATTGAAATAAAATTCTTCTATAAATACCCCCTCCTCAAGGGCATTTTCAACACTTAGCCATTTGATAACTACATGCTGCCAATTTGCATTCTCAATCATTTACCATCATCTAGCTATCCATTCTAATCATTTTTCACATACAATCTTGCATTTAGTCACTCAAGAAACCATCTAAGGAGCATACAAAATCATCCCAAGCAAGGGCCAATCAAAGAGACATCAACAACAAGGAAGGTGCAATCGTTTGTATCTTGTTTTGTCCATTTTCCTTCTTGTTTTATCACTCTTTTGGCTAATCTTGAAGTGTCCTTAGTCTTTTATTATTCGCATTTTTAAGTTATTTTGCACATTAGAGTAGGGTAAAATTCTTAGGATCACAGATATATATGTTTTTTAAAGAAAACCCATGTTCTTTTCTTCATTCTATATTTCAGTTTTATGGGCTCACAACTTTCATTTTGCTATTTCTCCGCACATGGGTGTGTTATGTGTAAAACAATTCTGGTATTCCACCCGCCAATAATAATGAGTTAATTTCGCAAAATCACAAATTAATTTCAAAAAAGACTGGCCAAAGAAACAGAAATAAAATAAAATTACTATTCACATATGTACAAAAATAGAGCTCAGTGCCTAATGGAACAACTTAAGATGAATCACATTGACTGAGATTCCTAAGGGTTCATGTTCCATATTTTCTAGCTCAAAAGCATTATGTTCTTTGCACCAAATGATTTTAAAGGGGCCCGACTTGGCTTAGTAGCCCTTTTATCATACTTTGCACTAAGTCTCTGCATTTTAGACCTTGGTCGGAAGCCTTCTTGTCAAACCATCACTTGGCCACTTGATGATTTGTCATGGCTATTAGGGAATTCTCCCTTTTTTCCTGTACTTCTAATAGTTCGGCAAGCTGAATCTCCATGGCATCATTTTGTTCTATCTCGAGATATTTCAAGAATTGCAGTGTTGGAATCTCCATGGATATAGGTAACAACGCCTCTTTCCCGTATACCAACTCATAAGGTGAAGTATTAAGGACTTGCTTAGGAGTTATATGATTTTCCCAAAGTGCTGCTCAGAGGTTTTTATGCCATTTCTTCTAGTGTTTTGAGCCAATCCTTTTAAGGAGTCGAACTAGGCTCTTGTTTGTTGACTTTGTTAGACCATTTCTCTGTGGGTAATATTTTGATGATGTCTTGAGGAATATGCCATTCTTTATAGAAAAGTGACATACCTTTGTGCCTAAGAAAGCTAGCATTATCTGAAATGATAGTTTTTGAAGGGCCGAACCTTGTCACCAGTTCCTCAAGGAAATCTAGAATCTTTATTTGTGTTGCATTTTTAAGGGGAACAGCCTCCGTCCACCTTGTGAAGTAATCCGTGGCAGTCAGAATCCACTTGTGTCCAGTACTAGAAACTAGGTTGATCATTCCAATGAAGTCTGAGCCCCATTGTGCAAATGGTTCATCCGGCACTATGGGTTTGAGGGGCATTGCAGAATTCTTCCTTCTATCAGTAAAGAATTGACATTTTTTGCAAGCCTTCACCAAAGAGTGGGAGTCATTAAAAAGTGTAAGCCAATAATAGCTAGCACGCATGATTCTAATGGTGGTGGTCTTAGCAGAAAAAATGTCTGCTTGCAGTGCAATTTTGGAACGTGTCGAGGGTTCTCTTTGTTTGCTCTGAAGTGACGCATCACAGGAGAATGCCATTGAAATTCCTTTTGAAAATGACTCCCTCTATTAGCATATATCTATAATTTTGTAGCCGATTATATCTCCTTTTTTGGGATGAGAGGCCTGGCAGATACTTTCTAGTTTGCATGAACCTCATTCTATCAGTCAGCCAACCACCTTCTGATTTTGGTTCATTCATCAAGACAAGCTTCGGTTGTTCCTCTGTAGTAGGTACCTCCTCGTTATGTGTCATGTACTCACATAGTCCTCTTCCTTTAATAGTTTTAGTAGGCTTGACTTCAATGTCATATTCAAGGATCTTGGTGATCCAATTAACCCTTTTTTTCTATTATCTCCCATTCCATGATATATTCATGCACACTAGAATGTGCGACATATACAAGCACCCTGTTGCAAGAAATTAGATGGTGGAAATTTTTAAGTCCCTTCACTATTGTAAAGGCTTGCCTTTCGATAAAATTATAATTCACCTCATATTCCTTTAGGGTTCGAGAGTAGAACGCCATTGGATGTTCTCCTCTTCCTTCATCATCCTTTTTGGTTAGGACAGTAGCGATACAGGACACACTACTGAACGCATACATTATAAAATCCTTGAATTGATCTAGATTAACCAGCACCAGAGCTGTGGAAATAGCTTCCTTGACCTTTTCAAAAGCTTCATGAGCTTCGGTCGTCTACTTGAATGTTTGATCTTTCTTCAGTGTCAAGGTGATTGGCTTAACTATTCCCATGAAATTGGAAATAAACTTGCTGACAAAATTTATTTTTCTCAGGAAAGACTGAACATCTTTCTTATTTACTCGAAGAGGAAGTTCTTTGATAGCCTTTACTTGTTCGGGGTCAATTGAAACACCTTCTTTAGACACAACATGCCCCAAAAACTTACTCTGTAGTACTCCAAATACACATTTCTTCAAGTTTAGGGAAACTCTTAATTCCTGGCACTTTTGAAAAACTAATTCTAAATGATCAAAATGATCATCCCTAGATTTAGAGAACACAGTAAAATCATCCAAATAAATTAGAATAAACTTATTGATTAGTTCACTGAATGTGATGTCCATTGCTCGTTGCAATGTTGCCCCTACATTCGATAAACCAAAAGGCATTTTCGCATATGCAAATGTTCCCCACTTTGTGGGGAACATAGTCTTGTGTGTATCCTCCTCTTTAACTCATATATGATTGTAGCTAGAGAAACCATCTAGTAGAGAAAAAAAATCTGATCCTGCAACCATTTGTAGGATTGACTCCATCGAAGGTAGTGGATAGTGGTCCTTTAAGGATGCTCTATTTAGGTCTCAGAAGTCCACAAATAAATGGATTTTTCCATTCTTCTTTTGGACCAGGACCAGATTCAATACCCAAGTACTATGCTTGATTGGGAAGACAATGCACGACTCAATGAGCTTAGTCAGCTTTTGCACCATTAGGGCTTCAATTTTAGGGTTGACAGGCCTCTATTTCTTTTAGACTAGTTTTTCACCTTCTATTAGCTCAATAGTGTGTTGAATGATGTTAGGATCATATCCCTCTAGGTCATCATAGGACTAGGCCACTACTCCATATTTTTTGCAGAAACTGATGAGTCTTTCTTTATCATGGTGTGGGACATTTTTCCCGACTTAGAGATTCCTACCATTGGAGACCCAAAGGTCCACATAATCACTTTTGTTTGCTACAAACTTCCATTTATCATTTTAGGCATCATCATAATCAATTTTTTTTTGAGAGTAACTAATCATTTTGGAAGTTTATTAGATTTGAGCTGCATAATTTGTCCTTCATAAGCCTCAGAAATCTTTGGTTGAAGCTAATCAGCGAACTCCCTTGAGTGTTGAATAAACAAGGTGATGTGTTCATCACTTTCAAAAACTTACCAACTTTGATCATTGTTGGGGACCGCTGGTCGGACTAGTACTCATACTAAATGTTCGTTATGAAGAAGGTAAGAGACAAGATCAAACTGAGCACCAATCACGACCATGTGATCTGTGTTGCTATTTTGTCCTCAGGGAATAGTCTTGATGTTGAAAGCTTCAAAACCATCAATCAGGTCCCAGACTCGGTGCCAAGAGGATCTCATATGGACATTCTTTGTTGCCGAAACTCCTCAGACTTGGTTAACTACTAGTTTGGAATCTCTAAGCACAATAATTGCTTAATGCCCATTCATTCCGCAAGGCTTAAACGTTGAACCAATCCTTCATATTAAGCCTCATTGTTTGAACAGGAAAAATGAAAGCAGAAAGACCTCAACAATTTTTCATTTTGTGGGGATACTAGATATATCCCTGCTCTAGCACCCACTTTACTTCTTGCTCTGTCAAAGTACAGTGTCCATAGCTCATTTGCTTGGCTACCTTCATATTCTTTGGAGATCCTCAGAAACACTTGGTCTTCATCATAAATTACACATGTCTAATCCTATAGCATGACAATTGTCAAAAGGATCATTGTCTATGTGTTCACTCAATAGAGCATCTTCTTTATCATTCTGATATCCGCTCACCTTCTCTTCCTCTAGCAATTCAATGCAATACATTTCTTGGTTGGTGATAGAGGTATGCACGGATTCAAAATTGATCAAGGCTTCATCCACAACATGTTCAAAATGTAAAGTCTTTGATTGTATCTTCATTTTTGTGTTGTTTTTGGTCCTAAGTATCAGATGTGACCAATCCAAGGATAGGTATTCACCCACCCTTGAATTAAATTCTTGGGATAGATAGAGACCAAACATATGAGGAACATCTATGATCATTGTGTTGTGCGGGACCGTGATACTAGGGCAAGCAAATAGAGTTAAAGGAAGTTCTTTGGTGACACCTACGGTCTCAACTTTATTCCCATCAAGCTTCATTAGCTCTCTTTTCATAGGTTCGTAGTTGATTCCCAAAGCTTCAACTATCTGTTTAGGAATAACCTTGGTACTAGCGCCAGAATCAATCATAGCATTATGCAATAACTTCTTTCCTATAATAAGAGTTAAGAAGAAGGGCTGAGGTTTCAAATTATTCCTATCCTCGGCAGGGGATTCCTTTGTATTGTTTGCAAGGACCTTAGCTGGTGGTATTTGATAAACCAGCTCTGTTCTAGAAAATGGCCCTGTTGGTGCTGGGTTGACTTCTTCTTGAAGCGCCTTCTATAATAGTGTCATTTGTTCTAGGATGGCTAGAATGTTCCATAGAGACACATTAGCGGATGATTTCTTCAATTGCTCTACTACATTAAAAGGTGACAAACTTGAAGGTTTCTACTCCTTAGTTCTTGCTATAATAATTTCCTTCTGTGGTTGAGAAGGTGAAGGGATGATTGAAGCACTGGGAATCTGATTGAAAGTGCTTTTGAATTGCGGCTTGTCTGGATGCAAAAAAATTGACTCACTGGTGAATCAACTCTTTGAGTGTGTGTTATAATCAAACTGCACTTGCAGTGTTTTGGATATGAAAGTGTCGTTAGCAAACACCGTTTCTTCTTCCTCCATTCAGGAGAAGAGCACATGATCAAGAGAAATGTTAGATTCTTGTTCTAAAGACATTCCTTGCATTTTCGCAGTAAGGATTGCACTCTCCATTTGTGGTGAGGCATATACATAACCTCCATTTTCTGTTGTCGTGCCTTGGTTGGGTCGCTTTGCCACATTTTGTTGTAAGTTGCCACACGGACAGTTCTAGGGCATATGTGCATCACTACAGGGGAAAGACCATGGATTGATATCATCAATAAGATTGCTTTTCCCTGTAGTTAATTCCCTACTCTAGCTTAGCAACGCACTCGTCAGTAGAGTAGGCACTGACACCATTTGGTTTGCAATCAAGGCTGGTGGATTAGCGTGAGGTGCACCCTGGTATTGATTCTACTGATAAGAAGACTACCTGCCTTGATAGTTTTGATATGCAAGCTTTAGAGGCATTGCTTGGTTCTTCTTAAGAGTACTTATATAATTTTCCATGTTCGCAACATCTCTTTGAGGTTGCTTATATCATCCTAGGAGGAACCTGATGTAAAAGCCACATTTTGTGAGCTTTCTGCAGATGTGTACATTGACTGGGTAGTTGCGGGTGGGCTAGTTGACATGACCTCTTGCGCGGAGATTGATATTTCAAAAAATATCAGCATAATAGGTCAAGGAGTCAATTTTTTGCAATCTATATTAAATGATTCTCAGCTTTGATAGCGATACCATAAGTATCTGGTAGAGTAGCTCCCCTCAAAGACTTGATCATCTTAGAAATGTCATAATTGATGGACTTTAGATAAAATATAAATGCCAACTTAGGAGTCAGGAGTATGGTAATAGGAATCCTCTGCCAATTTGTGTGAAATCGAGCATTAAAGTCCATCAGGGCCTCCTAGGGGGCTTGTTTTATGACATATAGTTGATAATAGAATAAAGAATGATCTCCATCATTCGAGAACCTCTCATAGAACGGATCTCCAAGCTCATCCTAGGTGCAAATTGAAATAGATGTCAGTGTTTGGTACCAATCTAGTGCCTTGCCTTTAAAAGAAGCGGTGATAAGCCTTAGGGCTATGTTTGTGCTGTAATCCCATGTACCAGACATACATCTGCCACATCCTGCAATTTTTCTACTGGCATTCTTGAGCTGTCTCTGATAAACTTCGGTCTAGCTTTCATGGCTGAAATCGGGATAGCGCCCCAGATAGCGGGTGCTACCAGGGCTATCAGGGGACTTTCGACATCCCATGCCACTTAGTTTATGTTGGAAGCCGACAACATGGTGAGAGGAAAGGGTGGCAGAAATGGAATGATTACTAGCTAATTTGTGACCTGGACTATCCCTAGTGGAGGTACTAGTAAACGAGGGTTGCCTGCAGTTTGGGATCTAGTTACAGGCTGATGGCTCATACACCTTTCTAAAATGTAATTTCATTTAAGCTCGGTCCCACCGGGCATGCCAGAAAAAGAACAAATTGTTGATGCCAAAATTTGATGAGGTAATAAAGTCTTATGAGAAACTCAGTTTAAGGGAGACCTTTTGCGCTAAACTGAGTAACCTCCAAATTTTTAGAGAAGTTGGCTTCTTCTATAATGGGATTTGAAAAGGGAAAAGGAAGCAGATATAATAAAATAAAGTCTAACCTAAGGCGATGCGCAAATATTTAATGATGGGCATGATAAATCATAGATTTAAAGACCTAAATAGTGTTGTAGTGTTCCAAAACATTAGAGACTTAAGATTATAGCATAGACAATTCATTCATTCACATAAAATAACATTGCATACATTCCTACTACCAAGAAGAGTCCTTAGAAATGATCAAGGTAAGCAAACTTGCATCCAACATATATAGAAGTTCTCAAATGAAGTGTCAAGACAATAAAAAGCACAGTTCACAGTTTGATCAAATAGCATGAAAAATAGAAAGGTCAAACAATTGGCATAGTCTGAGAGTTTTTACAATTAAATAAAATAGTAATAAAGGTCTAGTGTCTTTTACTAAAACTATTGTGTTTTCTCCAAATTTCGGACCTTTTTCTCATCACAGAGAAAAGTATATATAGCATGAAAAACCTCCCACCACCTTGGAGAGCAGTAACAGAAAAGATTTCGCGATCCCCGGCAATGATGCCTAAATTAGAATATTCTCAAGGCCATTACAATAGGATCGATCTAGAACAAAGCATCCAGTCATCCCGGGCATAGGTGCATTCTCAACAATGATGGCAGTGGTCCTAGTTATACAAGTGTCACCCTCCTAATGGAATGATGATGATGCGCAGTAGCCAATAGCCTCATTCGGTTCATTAATATCCTGCATTTATATGAGATTCGTGGGTTAAGCATGTGGTAGCCTGTCCCTGCCCACATGAAACTTGCTCCCTTCACTGTAGAGGATTTGTGTTAAGGCTACACATGTTGAATGACCGGAGCCTTCACCAAAAATGGAGGGAATGATCATTAGCTAGGTGCAACAGAGACATGTGGCAACATTTCACTACCTGCGGTTGCTAATTCATTTCCCCACTGAAGGATTTGCGAACACTAGACATGTAATAAGTGCATACTGCAGTCAGCCATCGTGGGGCCTGCCAGCACCTTTAAGGAACGAGGGCTTCATGGAAGCTTTTTGCAGCCCCATGAGGGATCCAGAAAATAAGAAACAAAAGTATCCCATAGCCGCAACACATGGAAGCATAGTGGACTTGGCAATGCACATGCCAGCGCGTAGAAAAATAAACCTGAAGGGAGCTTGTTAAATATTTATTAACAAGTCCTTCCTAAATACAACTATCAGCAAAACAATCTATGTTTTATACAGGATGAGTCCTTCCTACATAATCGACATTATCAAATAGTCAAGCATAGCCTTACACAGGTTATCACATCAACGACATCTGAATCAACATCTTATACGATACATGTCTTTCTGATACCAGGCTTTGTCATGCCTTATACAAATAGTCATAATATCAAAACCAGACTCAATGTCTTCTCCAGTATGTGTATCTCCTGAAATCAGGCTCTATCAATCAAAACAAATCAAACAAACAAGATCAAGTTTTGGCAAATATTTTACTCA
The DNA here is from genome assembly GCA_007258455.2 of Sequoia sempervirens. Lineage (NCBI taxonomy): Eukaryota > Viridiplantae > Streptophyta > Pinopsida > Cupressales > Cupressaceae > Sequoia > Sequoia sempervirens. Next base: position 207,817,422 of record VDFB02000002.1, on the reverse strand, counting down.
ATTTTTGAATTTCTAACTTATTTATCTTATCTTTTCATTTGACTTTATGATGGGAATTATGTTACTAGCTTTCTCAGGGATGTCCCATGAAGGATTTAGAGAAGCAACGATGTATCACGATTCTATTTTCATTGACTACTCTCTATCACCTATCTTTTAAATTGGCTTTTGAGTCATGTTACTAGTTTCCTCAAGAATGTCCCATGAAGGATTTAGAGTTGCGATGATGTCTCATGACCCGTCTTTAACTTTGTTTGTTGTATGTGATTTCTCTTGACAAAAAGACTAGGGCAACTTGTGCCCGTAGTATGCGTTAATGAGAATCCTTGTCTGCGATTGACTGTTGTTAGCAAGTGGATGACCTTGCACACCTTGATCTATGTCATATCATGGTGTTTGTCTCCATTTGTGTTAGTCCCGCCCAATGATGATAAAGTGCAATACCTTTTGTGATACAACGAAACATTGAAGATTACTAATACTAACATTCATCGTATTTCTTTCATTATTTCTCAATCTTTCTTTCTGCACTAACAGTTCTTCTTTATTGCATTATGACGGAGTCCTGTGACACACAACAATATAATTCAAACTGCATATACACATATATGTTAGAAAGAAACATACATATAGGCATTTATCATATCTATCATATCATGGCATAATAGATATTCATCATTATACAATACATATCATCAGCATTTATGGACATCATAAATGTAAATACATGCATTACATTACATCTGTATCGCATCATATGTAGAAAGCATTGTACATATAACATCATATTACATCTCATCATTATACATTACATACATAACATTTATCAACACCATCCATATTAATACATACATCATTACATAGAATCAAGATCATATCATCAGCTGCATAAACACATCATAAAGTACATATGATCATACAACACAAGGCATATCATATACACATCACATGTATAAATAAATGATTGCATAATCAATAAATAGAAATGAATATCATGAGAATTGCCGCCAAAATCATATATATATATATCACTCAATGGTGTCACATCACAATGTCATAATGTATCATATAAATATGGAAGCCCGCAGGCCATATAATCATAATACAATGTCTCGGTACATTTCAAGAAGTGCCCCTATCCTGAACTGCCATTGGTATCATGTCTGGAGTGCGCGGATGAATGATGTCGGGAACCAGATGACCTATGAGTTGAGTGGGCCTGTCATATGAACTTGATCTTTGTGGCTACTCCACACCCTCAGTACTAACTGTCCTAGTGTGGGTCTTGGTCTATGACCTACTGCTACGTGCCTGCGAGAAGCTAGGAGCCCGTCTGTCTAGGAGAACATCTGCCTCATATAAATCATGATAATAAGTCTCCCTCTCCCCAACTCTAACTAACTCTTTGGCAAAGGTAACTAATGGTCCAGTACATAAAGCTCTGAGCTCTGTGAATCTCTCCTTGGTCTCCTATCTCCGACCTATGGCCTGATCTCTGTCCATGATGGCTATGTCCCTCTCCATCCATAATACATCTCTCTCAGAAATCAAGACCCTCATCTGCTCCTCCAAGGATGCAACCTGAGCACACAATGTAGCTATATCGGGATCAATTGCCCATATGTCATCCTATTTGGCGCTCGGTACACCATCCTCCTCATCCAACCTTTGCAAAATTTTGTCCTAAATCTCTCTCTCATGATCATCATCCTCCTGATAAGCACCCAACAAGCCTAGGTAATCAATCTTTGCCTCCTCTCGCTCTGCCTCCCCCTTTGCAAGAACATCTAGAATGGCCTCCTCTCTGTGATGCTCCTCCTCTCTGCCAATCTCTACATGAACCTCCTCCCCACCTTTTCCAATATCCAGCATGGCCACATCCTTTTCTCCCCATCCCTCCTCACGAATTGGTGACAATAGTGGCCCGTGTCCCCTCCATCCACGTCTCCCTCTACTACAACCTTGCCACCCACCTTTACCATCATCTCCATCATCACCCTGGCCTCCTCCACCTCTTTGACCTCTACCTCTACCACGCTTACCTCGTGGTCATGTCACTCATCGCTCTATTGGTGCTAGCTGATCTGGATCTATCAAAGGAATCAACCTATGTACAACCCACCACTGATCATACTCCTTTGTGGTACTTGGGTCTGCTGAACCATCTCTCCACCCCTAGGGAACTACCTGTAATGCATCAATGTCTACCTCAGCTGTGGCCACTAGAATCTCTGGACCCCATAGGGGGATCTCTCGTGATGACCTCACGAACTTAGCCCGTCCTCTCAGCACATCCTGTATCTCTCCAAACTGCCATAGGACATGATCTGGCAAGTGACTCTCTATGATGTGGACATGTGACACTGTCCACCTAATCAAGTATTGTGTCTGTCAGCAAAACAGAAAGTGTTCATCCTCATCTGACCACTCAGCACATCCTAGGTATGTTCTCCATGTAAACTAAACCATCGTGTCTATGGCATGCCTGAAATATCCTGTATCTCCTACATGGTGCTAAGTGTTCACCCCCATATAACAGAAGGAATAAGGAGCTCCGTATTATACATCTACTATCACTGGTGGCCAAAATATTGCAATGTGTTCCCACGCCCATACCATCAGGAGCGTGGTACCACAAATCATGGACTGAGCCTCTTGATAGGCTATATCATGTAAGTGAAAATATAACATCCCAAGTAGGCAAGAACCCCAAGCATATACCACTCGCCGCTCTAACATGCCTACAAGCATCTCCCCCCCACACCATGGGAAAACCATGACCTCGACGGCCAAGAAGTACTATGCCACCTATCAATGTACACAATAGAAAATCTAGCTGCCTATACCTCTACGCTAATACATGCCATCTAATCTCATAGTGATCCAACCCTAACTGCCTGACATCAACATGTGGGTAGTATTGGCACATCTCAACAATACCGCTCTAGGTATCATAGCTCACCCGCATGCCTTTGATAGGAAGTCTCAAAATCTTATAGACATCCTCTAATGTCAGTATAGCCTCTCCAGTAGACAAGTGAAAGGATGATGTCTCTGAGTGCCACCGTTCGCATTTAAGGCAGTAAGTAAACCTCGGTTTTCCCAAATCTAGGGCATGTCTGTAACGTGTAGAAGACCTAGGTGCCATAGAAACCATCGCTCTGCACTCCGCAAGCTATCTCTAAATCAAAAAGTTGTCGGTCTCGACTCTTGTATGTATACATTGTCCAACACAACCTGCAATGGAATTATACATGCCTCATGTCAGCATCAAACATCTATCCTACTGCAAAATGACTAAATTAACTACTATTCAAATGTGTCATTGTTTTGCAAATGCATCATTCTTTTGCACATGCATCGTTATTTTAAATATGTGGTGCATAAAATTAAATGCATCATTTAATTACACATATGCGTCACTATTTGTCAAATGATTCCATTACAATGCATATGCGTGAATAATAACAAATGGCCGCAAACAATTACCTGTCAAATGAAAATGCATTGAAATAAATGTGAATGCGTTAAATTAATGAAAATGCATTGAATTAAATACATATGCGTTACAATATAAACAAATGCGGCTAATTTAAATGCACATGCGATGCTATTTATCAAATGTGTTGAAATAAACCACAAATGCATCGAACCGCACAAAATCTATGTAACGCCCGCCGTGCAAACCCCAGAGAACTCAAAAAGGCAAATAATTTTTTTTTTTGTTTACAACAATTAAGATAATCTTACAATACATTAACCATAATCACATAACATATTACATCACATTAACTCACTTAGTTCTCTGGGGCACGCGAGGTTACATTGCAACCACAAACGGAAATAAAAGATAATGATAAACCATGTAACCAATTATAATATAATAACCATGAATGAATGTGCTTCCATAAACCAAGAGCAATTATATTAAGATACCACATAATACAATCATATGAGTCTCATCAAATAATTACATTGAATCCTAACTATTACATCATTGCTATAATGTTACATTACAATCTTTGATATAATAATTACAATGAAATTCCCAACAATTGGGATGATACAATTTACAATGAATGCTGATTAACAAGGTGAACACTGGTACAACTCCAACTGCGGAAAAGCTGCGAACAAGGATGCTGATGGGGAACCCAACGGGTGCGGAGCACGTTCCACCCAACCATGTGAATTAAAGATAACTCACCCCCCGTGCTCAGAGGTGACAATGAAGTGAACTCGACCATGATTACCAAACCGACTCCATGACAACAAGGTACAAACTTAAATACAATGCAGAGAACACAAATAAACCAAGCAATGACAATAACAAGCCACCAAAGAATGCTCATAAACACTAGTACAAGAGTCCAATTCAACAATATGATTACAAGCTAAGGAAACTGATACAACATCCAAGTCCAAAACACATGTCCAGAGGCAAAGGCAACAAGGCAAAATAGGAAGTCTAGTGGAGAGTGTCATCGCACAGCTCTCATGGGATCTCTTGGCTCTTCCTCCAACTTGAGGTGCCGACACCCATCTATGGATCTCCTGGCTCTTCCTCCTGCATGAGGCGCCGGCACCATAGGGTAGCTCGTGCGGAGTCAATAACCTCTCTTGAAGACGAGATCATGACTTTGCCGACCACGGCCTTCTCAATCTATCATTAGTCTATGATAGCCCTAATGCATAGATGAGGAATCCAATTTCTTTTATCTTGAGTGGTTTACTACCCATCCACCCTAATTCTATTTTTTAAGTTATCACTTGTTTAACTACTCTTCGTGGGTTCTCTTGTGCACTTCCTCTTAACCGAGGCGGCGACCCCCACAAAGAGCCACTCTCCCTAAGACTCCTAACAAAAAATTGAAACAAGACAAGGGTTGAGCCTCAACATATAAGCATGATACCCAAAACAAATACAAGCGAAGCATTAACCCTCTCACAACAACTCGGAACCTAAAGATCTCAACAAACGTTCAACCCCTCCAAACAAGAACTATAAGTTTTCAACTCCAAAGATAAAATTCAAAACGAGATTAACATCCCAGATTAAACCAGCCTCTGGAACAAAGGTTTCAAGCCAACAACTGGGTTCCCACATCGACATTAAAATCAGCACAAAAACGGAGTGAAACTACGCATAATTCAATGAATTCAAAACTACTATGACATCTTTACTCAAGCAGATAAGACATGGAACATTACAATTTTCCCATGATTAATTATTAACTTCACAAAAAGCAAGATCAGTTATTAAATGCGAATAATATATTAAATTTGTATTATAATAATATTATTTGCATTTCGTTTAAAAACAAAACAATTACATTATTATTTAGAAAAGAAAAAACTATTTTAACTTTACAATCTGTCGATTGCATATATAATATAATATATTATAATCCATCATCTATTTTATATATATAACTAAACATTCCTATATATATATATACATATATATATAACTAAATTTAATTTATGAAAACAACTTATATTCCTGTTAATATTTTCATAAATTAAAATTTAAACTAAATTTAATAAATAAAAATAACTTAAATTCCTATATATATATATAATATTTCCATAAATTACAATTTAAACTAAATTAAATAAATAAATAAAATCGTATACAAATATTTCGAATTTATAGATTTAAGTTTTAGAGTAAAAAAAAAATTAATAAATACAAAACAAAAAAAAACAATGAAATTCAGTTTTGCTGCCGTCGTAGTCCTTGCATGGACTGCGCACGACAGTCCATGTAAGGACTACGCACAGCAGTCCTTACGACTGCTGTGCACGGCAGCCGAGGCTACCGCCCACAGCAGTCTTAAGGACTGCTGTGCGGCAGCCTTTAACCGCCGCACAGGGGGGTACGGGGGGGGCGCGGCCAGTCCGCCCTCCCAGCCCCTTTTTAAATTCTTTTTTTTGTATAAAATTTTTTATATATAAATTTTTTTATAACATATGCGATTTTTAAAATTTTCCTTTTGTTTTAACAGAAACAATTCCGTCCTCAACAGGGACGGACGCCGACTAGTTCGGCCCTAAAAAAAAATGAAAAAAAATAAAAGAAATAAAACCAGTTTTCTAGAATTTTAAACACAACTGGAAATAAATTTCAGACAACATCATATATATATTATATATATATATTTAAACAGATTTTAAATAAATTAATTTTCATAAAGAGGGAGGTAGGATTTTCTACAGTGAGTTTATACAGAGGAATGCAATTTTTTTTCAGAGAAGGATTAAAAGCTTTTTTTTTCAGGACAATAAAATTTGAAGCAAGACCAGATATTTCCTCAACCCTTCAAGACAGCAGATCTTCCCAATTTTTTTGTAACTATCAAATTTTTCCTATATCCATTTGAAACCCCAATTTTTTGAAAACAAATCAGATTTTTCCTAAAACAAATTGAAACCCAAATTTCTTCCCAAATTATTTAAAAACCTAGATTTTGCAAGTTAAACAGATTTTTCCTAATTCAAAATTGAACCCAGATTTTTGCAATAAAATAGATCTTTTCCCCATTCAAAATTGAACCCAGATTTTTGCAATAAAGCAGATTTTGTTTTCTAATTCTTTTGGTAATCCATATTTTTGTAAATAAATAGATTTTCTTATAATTTAATTGAAATTTTAAACAAGAAAAAGAAAGGAACAAAATTTTAGAACCTGGACTCCTGCTGATTGTAGTGTGACGAAGAGCTTGCTCCAATTAGCCCTACGAATAGCTTTTTTTTGCCCCTTCCTCCTTTCCTCTGCTTTTTGACAGATTCTCCACACCCAACCTTCAACACTATCCCCTTATTTTCACCAAAAAATGCAATTAAAAAAAAAACTGCCCTCCAGTTTTCCAGCAAAAGAATACCTCCCCTTTTTCCATTTTCGAAAACCCACTATATTTTTCTCCCCTACATGCACCCAACCACCATTTTCTAAAAACAGTCTTGAAACTTCTCCATTTGTCCATATTATCCTTTTTTTATTATTATTATTTTAAAACCTCCATTTTGACAGCCTTGCATGCACAAGAAATTTAACTTTATTTATTTATTTTATTCTTAATTTTCCACCTGGAAAATTTATTTACATTTGACAAATCACCATTTGATATTTAATAAAACACATGGCTTTTCACCAAATAACATTTAAATATTTTAAATACAAATTAATCTAATTTTTAATCAACAATTTTTAAATTGAAACATCACCACACATGAACTACCAACAGTAACATAACACAACTACAACCACAAAACATGACAACTACAGAACATACAATACCATGCAACCAGACGGTCTGACATCATGGAACGGGAAAACTTCATTATCACCTCTGTATCAACTTTATACCGTTGGGTTATTTGTGCTCGCCCTGTCCTGCCGAAGCAGGTGGAATCGAGACTATGTACCTGCAATTCCTGCATACAAACGAAGTTGCGTACATGTGCATATATATACATAAATCAAAGCATTGTGTTGTGAGAAGGAATCGCAGCGTAACAGAGCACTCGCAATGAGTGATGCTACACTGTCCTTCATCACGTCTATTCTAACAATTATAATATGATTGATAAAAATAACATTTCTAATACTAACAATTCATCTCATGGCATAGTCTATTAAATCATCACATCATAACATAAATATGAAAATCAACTAAAATCTCCAACCACAATGTCATATGAAATAATCATGTCCACAAAAGAGTAACAGCATCATCAAATGTCTAACTAACCAATCACCAAACAGTATCACCATAGTATCAATGTATCAAAGTATCAAATCAAAGCATAAAACTAATGAGTCCAACTAGCAACTAGGAGGGTTATTACATCCTCCCCCCCTTAAATTTGGCTTACTCCTGTAAGCCAGAAAAAAAGTAAGGGTAGGATTCTCTGATACGTGAAGTATCCTCCCATGTCATTGAAGTCTCATCATTGGGGTCCCACTAGACCCTCACCTGCTCAATATCCCTGCCTATGAGAACGAGTCTCCTGTGCTGCACCATGGCCACGGGCTCTAGAGCTAGCTGCCCGTCCTCGACCTGAAGAGCATTCCAATCAAGTACATGAGTAACATCAGGAAAATAAGGCCTAAGAACAGAAACATGAAACACATCGTGAATCCGCGACAGACTGGGTGGCAAGGCCAGGCGATAGGCAACAGGACCAATACGCTCTAACACCTCGAACAGACCCACAAAACGGGGTGCAAGCTTAGAACCCTTTCCATAACGAATAGGGCTCTTCCGAGGATGAACTCGAAGAAACACTCGATCACCTACTGCAAACTGCCGATCAACTCTATGTGCATCAGCAAACTTCTTCTGCCTGTCCTGAGCTGCTACAAGATGCTCTCGGATGCGAGCTACCTGCTGCTCCATATCACGAAGCATCTCAGGTCCAAGAAGAACCCTGTCCTCCAATCGATCCCAGCTCAAAGGGGTACGACAAGGACGACCATATAAAGCCTGGAATGGAGCCATGCCAATCGAACTATGATAACCATTGTTATAGGAAAACTCAACCAAATGCAGATAATCTTCCCAACGAGATTGTTGGTCCATGACATACATGCGAAGCATATCCTCAAGCACCTGATTAACTCTCTCAGTCTGACCATCTGTCTCAGGATGGTAGGCAGAACTAAAATTCAACTTAGTCCCTAAGGACCGCTGCAAAGATGTCCATAAAGCAGATGTGAATACCGGATCTCTATCAGAAATAATCTTGTGCGGTATCCCATGCAATCGAACAATGTCTTCCATGAACACCCTAGCCACCATTGAAGTAGTATAGGAAGATTGGATGGGAGAGAAATGGGCTACCTTGGTCAACCTATCAACAGTGACCATGATAGCGTCGTGTCGCCTGGAAGGCATAGGCAACCCGACAATGAAATCCATAGAAATAATGTCCCACTTCCACTCCGGAACAAGATGAGGCTGCAACAAACCTGCTGGATGATGATGCTCGGCCTTAACTCTCTGACATTCCAGACACCTAGCCACAAAGTCAGCAATGTCACGCTTCATCCCAGCCCAAAAATATAGTGAGCGAAGATCAGCGTACATTTTCTTAACTCCTGGGTGAGCCGAATAAGGAGCTCTATGAGCTTCAGTCAAGATTAGGGTACGAAGACCCTCTACAAGAGGTACATACATTCAGCCTCCATAATGCAAAACACCATCAGAATCCATAGAGTATCCAAAAAATTTTCCTTCCAAAGCTCTGCCTGACTCAATCTCCAATTTCACTACTTGATACCAGTCATCTGAAGAAAGAGCTGCAAGGATCTGACTTTTCAAATCAACCTCAAGAACCAAAGCGGAAATCTCATGCTTGCGTCTACTCAACGCATCTGCCACCACATTCTCTTTTCCCTGAATATACTTCACCTCAAAATCATATTCGCACAAGAATTCCATCCACCTTCTCTGCCTTGCATTTAGGTTCGGCTGCGTAAAGATGTACTGCAGACTACGATGATCTGTATGCAACTCGAACTAATGACCAAGGAGAAAGTGTCGCCACCTTACTAAGGCATGCACAACTGCAGCTAACTCCAAGTCATGAGTGGGGTAATTGAGTTCATGATCCTTAAGCTTTCGTGATTCATAAGCAATCACTCACCCCTCCTACATCAACACAGCCCCTAAGCCTTCCAAAGAAGCATTAGTACACACAACAAAATCACCTGATGGATCAGGAACTGCTAAGATTGGAGCACTAGTTAGCTTGTCCTTCAAAGTCTGGAAAGCCAACTGACACTGCTCGGACCAAAGAAACTTCTTTCCCTTCCTCTGCAAGGAAGTGATAGGATGAGCCAACTTAGAAAACCCTTGGACAAAACGCCTATAGTACCCTGCAAGTCCCATGAAGCTGCGAATTTCGGAGACATTTGTGGGTGCGGGCCAATCCATGATAGCTTGGATCTTTGCAGGATCAACCGAAATTCCCTCACCAGAAATCACATGGCCCAAATACTGAACTTCGGTTTTATAGAATTCACATTTCTTGAGATTGGCAAACAGCTGATTACTCCTCAAGCACTGCAACACCTGCCTTAGATGCTCCTCATGTTCCTCCATAGACCTAGAATAAATCAGAATGTCGTCGAGAAACACAAGGACGAATCTATCCAAGAATGTTCTGAACACTCCATTCATTAGGCTCATAAAGACTGAAGGTGCATTCGTCAGCCCGAACGGCACCACGGTAAACTCATAATGTCCATACCGGGTACGAAATGTTGTTTTATGAATGTCTGGATCAGCAATCCTCAACTGATGATATCCTGACTTGAGATCAATCTTAGAGAACACCTTTGCCCCTTTTATCTGATCGAAAAGATCATCAATTCTGGGTAATGGATATCGGTTCTTCACTGTTACCTTGTTCAACTGCCTGTAGTCAATACACAAGCGAAGAGAACCATCCTTCTTTTTCACAAAAATCACAGGTGCTCCCCAAGGAGAAACACTTGGGCGGATAAAGCCCTTAGCCAACAACTCTTCCAGCTGCAAACGGAGTTCCTGAAGTTCCTGCGTTGTCATCCGATATGGAGCTCAAGATATTGGCTCAGCTCCAGGTACCAAATCAATCCTGAAGTCTATATCTCGCTTAGGTGGCATACTAGGTATCTCTTTTGGAAACACATCAGAAAATTCCTTAAGGAGAGGGTACTGTTCCAACGACACCCCTTGACTATCCTCTGACTCCAAGTCACTCAAAGATACCGCAAAGAGCTAACAACCTTGGCGAAAGTACCTTTTGAGCTGCATGGCAGAGATCATTCGTAAAGAAATGGGTTTTTGAACACCCACGATTTCCACCTCCTTTCCAGAATCATCAAGGCACCGCACCGCTTTACGGTGACAATCAATTATAGCACGGTGTGCACTCAACCAGTCCATGCCCAAGACAACATCATATGAGCCGAGTGGGAGGATTCTGAGGTTTACTTTAGTTGACAAAGCCCCTATACTCAAGCTACAATCCTGCACAAGCTTCTCTACAACAAGCTTTGACCCTGAAGCCAATTCAACTTGCCATTTCTTGCCTTGACTAGTTGCCACCAGTCCACATCGCTCAACCACAAGAGGAGATATAAAGGAATCAGATGCACCGGAATTGAAAAGTATCGAAATGCTAGAATCATGTAACACACCTGAAGTCTCAATGACGGTGCTCTGGTGGTCTTCCTGTCGATTATCCACTACAGCAAATACACGATGAGACCTCCCTGCATCACCTACTGTCGGCTCTGAACCAACTGGCCTTTGATTAAAACCTGAAGTGCTCTTCTGAGGACACAACCTGGCAATGTGCCCCTGCTGCCCACAAGAGTAACACCCAGTACCCCTGCCAAAACCCCTGCCCCCTGATGGAGCATTTGACTGCTGAAAGCTCCCACGACTCGGTGCTGACTGGATACTAGGTGTAGGTTGTGCAAAACATTCCTGTAGAACTTGGTTCCTGTTCCTGTTCCGATCCTTGCGAAACTGAGAATTGCCACTATGAGGAGATTGGAAGTTCTTCTATTTTGACTGCTGCTGCTGATGACCCCCTTTCGAGGGTTGAAACCTGTTTCTGGAAGATCCTGCTCCCTGAGACTGACCCCCATGAGCGCTAAAACCCTGAGTAGGTGCACTGCCAATCTGCACTCCAATGTGACCACCCAAGGCCATGGCCAAATTCTCCTCCACCAAGCGAGCCTTCTCAACTGCCATTTCCATTGTCTTTGGCTTGAAGACTCGCACTCCACCACTGATACGGGCATTAAGACCCTGAACAAAGTGTTGAACCAACATTCCCTCATCGTGGCTAATCCCTGCATACTGCTTCAACTCATAGAAGCGCCGCTCATACTGTTCCACTGACATAGACAACTGCTTGAGATCATGAAACTCGTCAGCCCTGCGCTGCCTCCAATGGTCTGAGAGAAAACGAGCTCTGAACCTGTCCAAGAACAATTCCCAAGTGACCATACTGATATCAAGGTGCAATTTCTGTTCCTCAAGGCGCCACCAAGTAGATGTGAAGCCTCGCAAATGCATAACTACGCACTAAGCCTTGGTATTGCTACCATAGGGGTGCATGGCGAAGCAACGATCTAGGTCAATTAGCCAAGTTTCAGCCTCTAGTCCACCTCCTGAACCATCAAATGTCGGTGGGTGAGCTCTCAACAAATCCCTCATATGGCCTGCTAGAACTGCATCCTGATCAGAGGTTATTTCCCTCCGCCTCGGTGACCTTTCTCTTTCTCTTTCAATCTGTGGCTCCTCCTTTGGCCTGGGTCCCAAACGAGCCAAAATTTCACCAAGAATATGCTGCAAGGAACCATCTAATCCAGGCTACCCTAGATTCTGACCACCTGACGGATTATTGTGAAGACTTGGCTGTTCCTCATGCTCAGAACCATGAGAACTGGGAACTGAAGGACTTCGCTGGTTTGCTCCACGACCAGCACCGCGGCCCCTTGCTTGGCCACGTCCTCTACCTCGAGGCATACTTCTGCACAACAAGATAAAGGTACAAATAAGCTCCAAAGTTCAAACGAGAGGTTACTTAATGGACCTAACTACCCAGAGACCCCAGCGTTTACAAACATGGTTCTGATACCAAGTTGTAACGCCCGCCGTGCAAACCCCAGAGAACTCAAAAAGGCAAATAATTTTTTTTTTGTTTACAACAATTAAGATAATCTTACAATACATTAACCATAATCACATAACATATTACATCACATTAACTCACTTAGTCCTCTGGGGCACGCGAGGTTACATTGCAACCACAAACGGAAATAAAAGATAATGATAAACCATGTAACCAATTATAATATAATAACCATGAATGAATGTGCTTCCATAAACCAAGAGCAATTATATTAAGATACCACATAATACAATCATATGAGTCTCATCAAATAATTACATTGAATCCTAACTATTACATCATTGCTATAATGTTACATTACAATCTTTGATATAATAATTACAATGAAATTCCCAAACAATTGGGATGATACAATTTACAATGAATGTTGATTAACAAGGTGAACACTGGTACAACTCCAACTGCGGAAAAGTTGCGAACAAGGATGCTGATGGGGAACCCAACGGGTGCGGAGCACGTTCCACCCAACCATGTGAATTAAAGATAACTCACCCCCCGTGCTCAGAGGTGACAATGAAGTGAACTCGACCATGATTACCAAACCGACTCCATGACAACAAGGTACAAACTTAAATACAATGCAGAGAACACAAATAAACCAAGCAATGACAATAACAAGCCACCAAAGAATGCTCATAAACACTAGTACAAGAGTCCAATTCAACAATATGATTACAAGCTAAGGAAACTGATACAACATCCAAGTCCAAAACACATGTCCAGAGGCAAAGGCAACAAGGAAAAATAGGAAGTCTAGTGGAGAGTGTCATCGCACAGCTCTCATGGGATCTCCTGGCTCTTCCTCCAACTTGAGGCGCCGGCACCCATCTATGGATCTCCTGGCTCTTCCTCCTGCATGAGGCGCCGGCACCATAGGGTAGCTCGTGCGGAGTCAATAACCCCTCATGAAGATGAGATCATGACTTGGCGACCACGGCCTTCTCAATCTATCATTAGTCTATGATAGCCCTAATGCATAGATGAGGAATCCAATTTCTTTTATCTTGAGTGGTATACTACCCATCCCCCTAATTCTATTTTTAAGTTATCACTTGTTTAACTACTCTTCATGGGTTCTCCTGTGCACTTCCTCTTGACCGAGGCGCCGGCCCCCACGAAGAGCCACTCTCCCTAAGACCCCTTAACAGAAAATTGAAACAAGACAAGGGTTGAACCTCAACAAATAAGTATGATACTAAAATCAGAACAAGCGAGGCAATAACCCTCTCGCAACAACTCAGAACCATAAAGTCTCACAACCATTCAACCCTTCCAAACATGGTCCATAAGATTTCAACTCCAAAAATAGAAAATTTAAGATGGGAGTAATATTCAAAGTGAACAAGCCTCTGAACAAGGTTTCCAATCAACAATCGGGTTCCCACATCGACATAAAAGCCAACGCAATAACAGAATGAAACTACGCCTAAGTTGACAAGCTCAAAACACTATGACCTCTTTACTCAAGCAGATAAGACATGGAACATTACAATTTTCCCATGATCAATTATTAACTTCACAAAAAGCAAGATCAGTTATTAAATGCGAATAATATATTAAATTTTTATTATAATAATATTATTTGCATTTCATTTTAAAACAAAACAATTACATTGTTATTTAGAACAGAAAAAACTATTTTAACTTCACAATATGTCGATTGCATATATAATATATTATATTATAATCCATCATATATTTTATATATATATAACTAAACATTCCTATATATATATACATATATATAACTAAATTTAATTTATGAAAACAACTCATATTCCTATTAATATTTTCATAAATTAAAATTTAAACTAAATTTAATAAATGAAAATAACTTATATTCCTAAATATCTAAATATATATATATATAATATTTCCATAAATTACAATTTAACTAAATTAAATAAATAATTAAAATCTTATACAAATATTTTGGAATTTATAGATTTAGAAGTTTTAGAGTAAAAAAAATTAATAAATGCAGAAGTAAAAACAATGAAATTAGGTTTTGTTAACGTCCGCAGTCCTTGCATGAATTGCGCTGTGATCCATGTAAGGTGCGCCTTGGCCGATCTTAAGAACTAACGATAGCGTGACAACTTCTTAGCCGCGCCTGAGAGTGCGGCGAGAAGTGACGATCAGCCCTCCGGCCCTTTAAATTTTTTTTTTTTTGTATAAAAATTTTTTTTATATATAAAATTTTTTTATAACATATGCGATTTTTAAAATTTTCCTTTTGTTTTAACAGAAACAATTCCGTCCTCAACAGGGACGGACGCCGACTAGTTCGGCCCTAAAAAAAAATGAAAAAAAATAAAAGAAATAAAACCAGTTTTCTAGAATTTTAAACACAACTGGAAATAAATTTCAGACAACATCATATATATATTATATATATATATTTAAACATATTTTAAATAAATTAATTTTCATAAAGAGGGAGGTAGGATTTTCTACAGTGAGTTTATACAGAGGAATGCAATTTTTTTTCAGAGAAGGATTAAAAGCTTTTTTTTTCAGGACAATAAAATTTGAAGCAAGACCAGATATTTCCTCAACCCTTCAAGACAGCAGATCTTCCCAATTTTTTTGTAACTATCAATTTTTCCTATATCCATTTGAAACCCCAATTTTTTGAAAACAAATCAGATTTTTCCTAAAACAAATTGAAACCCAAATTTCTTCCCAAATTATTTAAAAACCTAGATTTTGCAAGTTAAACAGATTTTTCCTAATTCAAAATTGAACCCAGATTTTTGCAATAAAACAGATCTTTTCCCCATTCAAAATTGAACCCAGATTTTTGCAATAAAGCAGATTTTGTTTTCTAATTCTTTTGCTAATCCAGATTTTTGTAAATAAACAGATTTTCTTATAATTTAATTGAGATTTTAAACAAGAAAAAGAAAGGAACAGAATTTTAGAACCTGGACTCCTGCTGATTGTAGTGTGACGAAGAGCTTGCTCCAATTAGCCCTACGAACAGCTTTTTTTTGCCCCTTCCTCCTTTCCTCTGCTTTTTGACAGATTCTCCACACCCAACCTTCAACACTATCCCCTTATTTTCACCAAAAAATGCAATTCAAAAAAAAACTGCCCTCCAGTTTTCCAGCAAAAGAATACCTCCCCTTTTTCCATTTTCGAAAACCCACTATATTTTTCTCCCCTACATGCACCCAACCACCATTTTCTAAAAACAGTCTTGAAACTTCTCCATTTGTCCATATTATCCTTTTTTTTTATTATTATTTTAAAACCTCCATTTGACAGCCTTGCATGCACAAGAAATTTAACTTTATTTATTTATTTTATTCTTAATTTTCCACCTGGAAAATTTATTTACATTTGACAAATCACCATTTGATATTTAATAAAACACATGGCTTTTCACCAAATAACATTTAAATATTTTAAATACAAATTAATCTAATTTTTAATCAACAATTTTTAAATTGAAACATCACCACACATGAACTACCAACAGTAACATAACACAACTACAACCACAAAACATGACAACTACAGAACATACAATACCATTCAACCAGACGGTCTGACATCATGGAACGGGAAAACTTCATTATCACCTCTGTATCAACTTTATACCGTTGGGTTATTTGTGCTCGCCCTGTCCTGCCGAAGCAGGTGGAATCGAGACTATGTACCTGCAATTCCTGCATACAAACGAAGTTGCGTACATGTGCATATATATACATAAATCAAAGCATTGTGTTGTGAGAAGGAATCGCAGCGTAACAGAGCACTCGCAATGAGTGATGCTACACTGTCCTTCATCACGTCTATTCTAACAATTATAATATGATTGATAAAAATAACATTTCTAATACTAACAATTCATCTCATGGCATAGTCTATTAAATCATCACATCATAACATAAATATGAAAATCAACTAAAATCTCCAACCACAATGTCATATGAAATAATCATGTCCACAAAAGAGTAACAGCATCATCAAATGTCTAACTAACCAATCACCAAACAGTATCACCATAGTATCAATGTATCAAAGTATCAAATCAAAGCATAAAACTAATGAGTCCAACTAGCAACTAGGAGGGTTATTACAATCTACACTAACCTATCTACATGTTATTGCATATGCATTTATCCACATGCAAAATTTTAACAAAATGACGCATAACTAAAACTCAAATTAAATGCATAAAAACATGAGCAAATTGAAAATTTCAAAAGTCAAGTTCAAAGTACATACCGGGGGGTCCGCGTCAGCTGGCCGCTTGAAGGTCCGGATCCTATAAGCTCGATTGTGGGTGTTTGGAATAGGAGACATTGTCGCTGTGGGTGCAGAGTAAATTCTTAATTCTCAAAGCTAGGTGGGTGAAAATGAATTGGTTTTTACCCCAATTTCTATATATACCTAGGGTTTTGGTGGCATTCTTTTCTACTGGCCACGTCAACTTCCAACTTCAATTGACCTGTAACTATACCTAACATTCCCAAACTCAATTTCGTCAACTACACTACATTTCTGGCTATCCAATGGACTAATTGGCACTATTTCCAAATTTTTATTAAATTTTTCAAAAAATTGTCAATTTTCTCGAGGGGGCAAACCTTCACCTGTTTAACACTGGGGCATGACTGGGTCATATTTTTACCGATTTTCTTTGACACAATGCTGAAATGATGTTGTATCAACGAGGGGAAAATGTAGACACTGAAATCTGGTTTAGGCCTGCAACTTCAATATTCTTCATAATTCGTATTTCTTCTATGGTCATGATTAAATAATGTCAATTATTAAATTTTTCATTTTAACTTTAATTCTTTTATTAATTAAATAATCCTAATTATTTAATTGATTCACCTTTTCTTTATTCTATCTGATTAATTAAATAAACACTTTTTATTTAATTATTTTACTAATTAACCTTATCCTTCTTATCAAATTAAATAAATTTTTATTTCATTTACTCTTTATCATACTTCAACTATAATTAAATAAATTATTTATTTATTTAATTATTCATTTAAATCCCTTCATCACTTAATTAAATAAATCTTATTTATTTAATTATTCTTCAAATATCAAATCTTGAATTAAATGGATTATTTAATTCATGAATTCTATTTTAACGCATTCCTCTATATTTAGATAATTTTGTGAGTTATCTAAGTATTCACGTTTACTCGACTCAAAGATCTATTCAAATCACTTAGTTAACTCTTGATTTAATGTCTGATTGGCGTTCTCGAGTAATCTCTTCGTCAAATCATTCAATCATCCAGTTATAACTCATTCGCGTGTACATGCATATTAGTTAAATATTCTTATTTAATTAATTAAACCTTGTGCGTGCATTCGAACAAGAGTTACTTTAATCCATCTTCATCTTTGTCATGCAAAGATAATTCTTCTATTTTTGAATACCAAACTTGAAGATTAAATCATTTATTTAATCTTTAATTTTATTTCTAATTTATATCACTCATGTCATTACTAACTATTATCATAATGCATGACTAATCTGTCAATCTCAACTGACCCCTGAACTTTCAATCCTAGCATGTCGTTCGAATAATCAATTTTCTATAGATTGATCTAGTCTTCATTATTCCAATCTCTCTCGAAATCATGTATCTCTCTTGAAATCTTATGAATTTTTGGAGAAACTATCTTGAATCTTCGATGTTTTACTAAATCACTATCATAGGCTATACTTGCATGAACTCTTGAAAATCTGAGGGCAATTATACTACAACAGCAAAATGAAGAAGGGAAATCGAGATGAATCATGGAAATACATACAAATTTGGTGAGATTGTTCAAGTTTTATTTGTGTTTTTTACTTTCCTTTGTTCTTTGTTGCTTAGCATTAGATTGCATTTAGAGATTTAGATTTGCATTGCATGTTTGTTTTAATCTGTTTCTTTCTGCACTTTCTAGATGTTACACAAAGAAAGTATTTTTTAAGTTGTATTACAAAAAAATCCAACAAGCACATCAGACAAAAGGATAATAATTGATGCCCCATTCCTTTCTCTAAATCACTTTGATTAGATATCATCGAGAGGTCATTGGAATGAGCGCAATAAAATAAATAAGAAAGAAAAGATCAAGAACACAAACAAGTCAATTTTCTTCATACCACTAGCCAAGGGGATGTGTTTTGTTTTGATAAGTATCCAAAGTGATATCTAGAAGCGTAAGAATGAGGTAAACAATCTAAAATGCATCTACACTTCTAAATAAGACATTGTATCTAAGATTCAAGAAAATTTAAACTAATTTCAATACAGAAACCTTCAGAAATCTATGCTATTGCTCTCTAACTCTAAAGATTTCTCTAATCTACTTTGCTCTCAGATTTTAGAAGCTAATATAATATTGAAATGACACTTAGAGAATGAGAATTAAACTATTATGATTCCTAAATGCAACTAAGATGATTCTACAACAAAACTTCTGAGAATGAAACTACTGTAAACAACCATAATTGATGAATTAAAATGCTGGATGAATGCTTCTATTTGCTTGATTGCTTGAATGCTTGAATGCTTGGAAAACCTGTAGAGTGAATTTGCACAAGTTAGGATCCTTTTCCTGTAGCCAAAGATCTGTATTTATAGCTTTCATAGCACTCATTTGTGAAGGGGTATGCGATAAAAGGCTGGGATTCAATCTAGAGAATTGAATGGTATGAGATGAGAAGGTGGAGCTGATCACGAAGGATTGTTCCTCCCCATGAAAACATTAGGCAAGATGAGAGGAAAGAAGATTGAGAGGATTTCCTATAGGTTTGTCCCTGAAGCTCTTCCTGTGAATGACAGTTGAATTAATTAGATTAAAAAAATCTAACTTTATTGGTGAGTGAATAGAGGTAAATGATTTTTGCATTAATTTAAATATTTTTTGGTTTATTTAAATTTAGCAAAAGAGGAATAAATAATTTAATAAAACAAACTATAGAAGTTGTTTATTAAATTAAAATAAAAGGAAAATGATAATTAAATTAAAGATTCTAGGATATCTTTATTTAATTAAGAAGAAATGTGATGAAGTAATTAAATAACACAAATTATTGAAGCTATGTATTTAATTTAAGATAGAATTAATGGATAAAATATAGAAGAAATAATAAGGATAATAATTAAATAAAACAAAGTATTTAATTTTGTTTATTTGATTAAGAGAGAAATAATATGATAAAAATGATAATAATTAAATAAAACAAAGTTTTTAATTTTGTTCATTTAATTAAGAGAGAAATAATATGATAAAATAGAAGAATTAATAATGAACTTAATATAAATAAATATTTCTATTTATTTTACTAAGTAGATGAATTTAAGATTAATTAATCAAATAAGTTGTATTTAATTAATTAGATTCTCCAGACCATTTTAGGTGTCTACATTTTGCCCCTCTTTGAAGTGATGTGTTTACGCATTGCTTCAAAGATGATTTTGCCTTAGTTGAGTATTGACGAAAATTTTAAAATATGCCCCTGATTTGTCCCGGATGTTGAATTTTGAAATGATAGCGATATAATACTTACGGAAGATAAATTGATGAATTTTGAATTTTTTATGATTTTTTCTGAATTTTTATGATGATTTGATGATTTGATGATGATGATGATTTGATGAAGAAACAATGATGAAACAATTTATCTCCTGATAAAATTGTGCAAAGATGCCCCACTGATAGATAATAATTAATTTCGCAGGAAGAAATTAAATAAATCCCAAAAAAAATCCCACAAAAATAACCTATAAAAGTTAAAAAGGTCTCTTTCAAAAGTCATTTGTGCATTTGACTTTGAGAAACTTGTGATAGAGACCCTTAGAGTGCCAGAGCATCAGGATGCCAATCCCTTACCACACCCACCGACTTGAGCGTGTGCGACGTCACCAACATCCGACCGACTATGGACCTTCGGTATGTACCCCAAATCCTCCTCGTAATTCATGCTTGTACTTTTTAGTTCATTTTTCACGTGTTTTTACCATTTTAGCACCCAGCCGGCATGGAATAACACATTGGTCATCTGTTTTAGCGCGCAAGAGTTTTATTGCGTCAACAAAATTCTGTAGCGCATCAGTAGGCTAGGGTAGTGCATAAGAGTTTTAGCGCTTAAGGTAGATTTTGTAGCGCATCAGTAGGATAGTGTAGCGCGCGAGAGTTTTAGCACTTAAGGTAGATTTTGTAGCGCGCCATAGGTCTATTTTAGCGCCCCACCAGAAATAGCGCCCCTGAGCTTTCTTATAGCACGCCAACTAGATAGCCTAGCGCCCCAATAGTTTTAGTTCTTTGCCCACCTATTTTAGAGCGTAGAAAAATAGATTGATGAAACAAATTGTGCACTTTGATTTTTATTTCATCGATTTGTTGTTGACTCCATCCATTTTAGTTTGATCTTGACTAAATAAATGGTAAACAATCTCATGATGAGCGAGATCCATTGATTGATAATAATTACCCTCATAATAGGCGAGGAATAATTAAATTTTTTGAAGGAATGAACCTGATTGATAGATGAGGGTTCATTCTTGATAAATTGATTGTTTCATAAGTAAAGCACAATTTTTAGAAATTGATGACCTCATGATATTTGATATTCTGATTGATAACATATTGATCTGTAAAATATTTTTATTATAACAGGAGCATTTAGATGTTATCTAGGTGTGAGAGCAATTCCCCTGGCCTTTTGATATGATACCATGACTTTCACTGGATGAGAGGCAGCATATTACTGATTGCGGTTTAGCATCATTATTGGATATGCCCCATATTAGACTTAATAGGGGTCTACTGACAGCTTTAGCAGAGTGGTGGCATAGTGACCACAACACCTTCCATTTACCTACTGGCGAGATGACTATGACGCTAAAGGATGTATGGCGTATCCTTCGCATTCCTCTTGTTGGGGAGATTGTCATGCATGATTCAGAGGAGCGAGGTGGGATAGAGTGTATTCGGAGAGTTTTTCAGGATCCTCATATTGCTGGAGTCTGGATCCCATGGGTAGAGATCTATCATTCATATGCTCCACTTCCTTCAGTTTTGGCAGGTTTTATTGGTGGATTCCTTTGTCCTGATAAGAGGTCAAAGGGTCTATCTCTTGGATGGGGTCAGGTACTAGAGGGTATGGTGGCACACAGGATGAGATATGCTTGGGGCATGTGTATGCTTGCTTAGTTATGTTATGATTTACACTAGATCATGTACCTCAGAGGTAGCAGTTTATCAGCAGGAGCTACACTTCTTCAAGTATGGGCATGGGAGCATATTGCTGTCACGTGTCCCGTGCCGGTGTTATCGAGACCAGTGACGAGACCCTATGTGTTTCGCTATAGAGGCAGGCCTACCTAGCATATGATGGGTAAGCTAGATTATTGGAGACAGGTTCTTGATGATGTGGAGACAGTGACCTGGCATCCCTATTTAGATTGTGATGACTGGGATGAGGATGATATCGAGTTGGGATATTTGGCCGACTCAATGTATTTGATTAGGAAGAGCTCCAAGATTTTGGAGCGATTCCTGTTTCGTTGCGTCTACAGGCAGTATGGGATTGTTCAGTGCATGCCACAGGGAGTAGCGCACTATGGATGACAACAGATAGATGCTAGTGATTGGGGTCCATGCTTGCCTTATGGGGCACTTGTTGAAGGTTATCGTGCTCTTCAGCCATTGGCATGGGATATGCGGTGAGACATTGTTGAGGCACCGTTTACTCCTAATTATGGACAGTATTTGGCTCTACACCCTGCTCATATTACCATTCCAGATGAGCCAGCACCAGCACCAGTAGCCGCAGGGGGTGGTCACGGTGGTCAGAGACGGAGGAGAGAGGAGGATGTAGATGTTGATGTGGAGGGTAGTGATGAGAGTGACAGTGATGAGAATGATGATGACAATGATGATGATGGTGGAGATGATGGCAGAGATGATGGTGGAGATAAGGGGAGACCGAGCATAGCAGGTAATTCAGAGCCATCGACCAGTGCACCTCGTAAGAGGCAGGCCATTGCTTCCTCTCCAGCAGAGCGATCAGAGGTTTTGTCCCTATAGGGACAGCTAGCACAGGTGTACAGATTATTAGCATAGACGCAGGCTCAGATGTAGGCACAACTAGCTACTGCACAGACACAGATTACCTCTCTGATTGGTGAGAGAGATGAGGCTAGACAAGTAGCAGTGATAGCTCAGGCTCAGCTAGCAGGTGTACAAGCACAGTTGACCACGGAGCAGACACAGATTATAGCCTTGACTACAAAGCGAGATACTGCCAGACAGGCAGCAGAGATAGCACAGGCTACTGTAGAGAGATTGCAGAGAGTGGTGGATGGGACCTCTGTGGCAGATTACATGTGAGAGGCCATGTGGGAAGGTGCTGAGATTGAGTTCTATAGGAGCCGTTATCATGAGCTGTGCCCCCCAGAGCAAAGAGTCAGTTATGCCCAGTCCTGCTCAGAGAGGACTCATTCGAGGACAGTGAGCAGAGGTGTGACATAGCCTCTCCCGAGAGATCTGAGAGATCCTGGGACAGCTGGTGGTGGTGGTGATACTAGTGTGAGACCTGCTCCTTCTGGTGTGAGTACCACTTGAGATCATGTGTGTACCCTTTGAGAGATATATACAGCCATTTTTTGATATGATGTTATTTTCATCCTTTTCAGACTTCATTGTATACTTGACACTTGATGAGATATATATGATGTGCAGCGATTTGATTGATCTATGATGTGTTCTAAATGATTTATGTGATGGATGCATTTTAATTTTTATGTTTTATGATGATTTATTATACTAGATTGGATAGATGCATTGATCATGATGTGATATGATATTGATGATGTATTTATTTTCTTAATGAAATGCAATGTATAATATATAAAATGAAATGCAATGTATAATATATAAAATGAGATGTAAATGAATGATGTATGGATGAAATGCAATGTATGATAGATAAAATGAGATGTAAATGAATGATGTATGGATGAAATGTAATGTATGATATATAAAATGAGATGTAAATGAATGATGTATGGATGAAATGCCATTATAATATATAAAATGAGATGTAAATGAATGATGTATGGATGAAATGCCATTATGATATATAAAATGAGATGTAAATGAATGATGTATAGATGAAATGTAATGTATGATATATAAAATGAGATGTAAATGAATGATAAATGTAATAAATGATGAAACATAACGTGTATCTGATATCACGAAATGAGATGTTTATTGTGGAATTTATGATGAGATGAAGAAATTATTTTATACGTATGCAATGAATGATGATTGTAGGTGTCAAGTATACTCAATCTTTAATAAGAAAAGATAACATTATTTTCAAATGAATCTTTGTAACTTATGTAATCAATACTCTGCAGATGTATTATTATGAATGCAATCTATTTTTACCATGGAAACCTATTTTATCAATGCAAACCTAAGTGTCATTTCAACAATCTTTTTATTTTGCTTTGTATCATCACTGAGATTTTAAAATGTTGAAAGCGAATACAAGCATCAATGATATGAGATAGAACAATGATGACCCGAGTATTTCTTTCATGATATTTGATATTGCAAGCAAACACAAGCATCAAGGTATAATTAAACTGAGATAACTTGAACATTTCTTGCATAAACAGACAAGAATTAATCATTTTCTTAAGTGAATCAGAATGTCATCCATGATACTTGGTAGAGCACTTCCCGCGAAAATTCACAAAATAATAATGACTAACTCACAAATAGCAAACAAAGAAAAGGTATCATTCTCCTTCCTTGCTTCTCTAGTTTAATACATCATTGAGTAGCTCTAAAGAAATGATAAGCAAATGATAAAATAAAAAAGTACAACAATTCAAATTCTACTTAATGTATTTTCAAATCATTATTCAGATTAGATCATCGATGTTGAAATGTGTGTGTTGATGTTTGCATGATATTCTCAGACGTTTGACCAAATGATGTAACCTAAAGACCTATCCTATGGGCCTCGGGGACTAATCAAAGATTAGTCTTGCCTACGTTATACACACAGAGACCATGTAGTTTGACTGACACAGACTCTATTTTTGTGTTTTGTGATTTTTGAATGTTTTTGTATGGATTTTCTGATTTTTTTATGTTTTTGGATTTTGATGGATTTTTTGATGTTTTTGGATTTTGATGGATATTCTAATGTTTTTGGATTTTGATGGATTTTCTGATGTTTTTGGATTTTGATGGATTTTCTGATGTTTTTAGTTTTTTGATGGATTTTCTAATGTTTTTGGTTGCTTTTCAAGTATTGTCACTTGGTGTTGTCATGTTTGATTGTCTCTCCATTTAAGCCGAAAGTCCATTGTACCAAATAACTCTAGGACGTTGCCCCCAAGCTAGGGTAAGACATGATATCCTTGCTATGATATGGATAGTGATAATAATTATCTCAAATGATAGATGGAAATGATATGAAAGGAAACAACTGTAACAAAACTGTACCTAATAGATAGAAGAGCTGGTGAAAATTACAAGTAGCGCTTGTTTTCCAGGTTTTCATCACTTGTTTTTATTGTGTCCTCCTTTTTTGTGTATTTTTATTTTTATTTTGTTTTTTTCCTTTTTCTGTCATCATGACACCTGTTTGCCAGATTTTCATCAAGACAACCTTATTGACCATGGACTAGGTATCCTCAAGTATAGAATCACCTGAGATGGATGCTATTCATGGGTTCCTACAACATATCTCTTTCTGGTGTAGATAGTCGGTATGCTCCTGATCCATAGACTGATATAATGACATAAGGCCCTATCCAGTTAGGTTCAAACTTTCCCTTCTTTTCTCTATCTGCTTGATTTCTAGGGTTTTCTTGTAGGACCAAGTCTCCGATCTGGAAGACTCTAGGCTTAACCCTATGATTATAGTTCCTAGACATTCTTTGTTGATAGGTTGTCAAATGATTGATAGCTTGTTGTCAATGTTCATCAAGTAGCTCTAATTCTTGAAGTCTAGAGATCCTGTAATCCTCATCTGAAATGAGTCCCTTTAGTGAAACTCAAAGGGATGGAATTTCTACCTCGATAGGTAATATTGCCTCTGATCCATAGACAAGAGCATATGGTGTAGCTCCTGTTGGTGTTCTGACACTAGTCCTGTAAGCCCAAAGAGCAGGGTTAAGCTGAACGTGCCAATCACACCCTACCTCATTTACAGTCTTCTTGAGAATCTTTAGGATTTTTTTGTTTCAAGCTTCTGCCTGTCCATTACCTTGAGGGTAATAAGGGGTTGAAAAGCAATGTTGGATGTGGAACTTTTCACGTAGCTCTTGGACGTCTTGGTTCTTGAAAGGCCTGCCATTATCTGTGATGATTGACTGGGGTATACCATATCTACAAATGAGATAATTAAGTATGAAAGATGATATTTGCTTCCCAATGATTGTGGTTAAGGGAACTCCCTCTACCCATTTTGTAAAATATTTTGTTGCGGTGATAATGATCTTATGTCCATTAGATGAAGATGGGTTAATTTTCCCTACCAAGTCCAATCCCCAATGACAGAACAGCCATGTAGATGCAAATGGATGGAGCTCCTGTGCTGGTGCATGTATAAGATTGCCATGAATTTGACATTTTTGACATCTCTTAACAAACTGGTAAGATTCTTGCTCCATGTGCGGCTAGTAATACCCCAAACGAAGGAGTTTCTTGGCTAAAGATAATCCACTTGAATGTGTGCCACAAATTCCTTCATGGACCTCATGTAAAGCAGAAGCAAATTCGTTATGTTCTAAACAACACAAAAGAGTACCATCTAGGCCTCGACGGTAAAGAGTGTTAGCAATATGGTATGTTTGGCAGATTGGCGTATGAAGTTGCGCTTTTGGTTGCGAGAAAGATCTGATGATAAGATATTATCTTTTAGGTAAGTATAAATGTCTCCATAAATGGAAGATTGGGCACTATCCAAAAGGCTTATGTTTTGGGATTTGGGATTTGCATATGCAGGATTTGACACTTGTTCCACAATAAATCGATAATGATCTTGTGTTTTAGGCATTTGTAGAAGAGATGCTATTGTGGCCATGGCATCTGCTGCTTTATTCTCTGATCTTGGTATCTGCTCAAATTTGATATCTATAAATTATTTCCTTAGATCATCTACCAGTCTCTTGTATAAAATCAGTGTGTCATCCTTAGTTTGGTAATCATTGTTGACTTGATAGATGATTAACTGAGAGTCTCCATACACCTGTAGTTTTGTGATTTTCCAGTCAATAGCCAATTTAATTCCAAGGATTAAAGCCTCATATTCTGCCACATTGTTAGTGCAATGGAAGGTAAGCCTTTAAGATCGTGGAATTGTGTGCCCAAGAGGTGTGACAAATAAAATTCCTGCCCCTGATCCATGTTGTGTGTAGGATCCATCGAAGTAGAGTTTCCATGGTTGTGTTGTAACGTTGAGGATATCCGCATCAGGAAATTCCATGGTCATAGGATGACTATCTGAAAATGGAGCTTCTACTAATTGGTCGGCAATGACTTGTCCTTTGATAGCTTGCCTTTCAACATACTGAATGTCAAACTCACTGAGGAGCATGACCCACTTTGCCAACCTTCCTGTTAAAGTTGCTTTGCTTAGTAAATACTTGAGGGGATCAATTTTTGCAACAAGTTTGACAGTGTGAGTGAGCATATAGTGTCACAATTTTTGTGTTGCAAATACTACTGCTAAGCATGATTTTTCAATGAAGGTGTAGTTTACTTCATGTCCATTGAGTGTCCTATTGATATAGTATATTGCCTGTTCCTTTTCTTCTTTATCCTCTTGTGCTAGCAAGGCTCCTAAATAAATATCTGTTGTTGTGATATATAGCAACAATGGGCTTGTCTTTACTGGGTGGCACCAAGATTGGTGGTGTCATTAAATAATGCCTGATTTGATTGAAAGTATTCTCACACTGTTCATCCCATTTAAAAGACACATTTTTATGCAAAATATGGTTGAATGGATGACACCGATCTGCTAGTTGAGAGATGAATCTTCTGATGGATTGTAGTCGGCCTTGTAGAGATCTTAATGTACTGATATTCTTAGGAGGTGGCATTTCCATAATGGCTTTAACTTTTGTTGGATCTACTTCAATTCCTTTTGTAGAAACTATGTATCCAAGGAGTTTTGCTGATGTTACTCCAAAGGCACATTTCTTAGGATTTAATCTGACTTTAAATTTCTCCAACCTGTCAAATATTTTGGCAAGTATCTCTAGATGTCCTTCCCTGGTGTGAGATTTGGCTAAGATATTGTCCACATAGTCCTCCATGAAGGTGTGCATCATGTCATGGAAGATTGTTGTCATAGCTCCCTGGTATGTAGCTCCTACATTCTTTAACCCAAAAGGCATGACGTTCAACAAAAGGTGCCCCATGGACATGTAAATGCTATCTTTTCTTGGTCTTCGGGAGCTATTTTGGTTTGATTGTATCCTGAAAATCCATCCATGAGTGATAGCATTTGATGGCCAACTATTAAATCTACAATCATGTCTATGTTTGGCAAAGGAAAATCATCCTTTGGACATGCTCTATTTAAATCCCGGAAATCAGTACATATTCTGATGGTGTGATCTAGTGTTGAAACAGGTACAATGTTGGATATCCATTTAGCATAATCAATAGATCTGATAAATCCAACATCTAGTAGTTTCTTCAAATCATTTTTTACCAATAATGCAACATGTGGATGCATCTTTCTCAGTTTCTGTTTTACTAGTTTAGTGCTAGCTGGTAAAGATAAGTGATGCATAATAAGATCTGTGTCTAAGCCTGGCATGTCAGAGTATGACCAAGCAAAATTGATGCATCGTTCTTCAAAGAATTTGATAAAATCTAGTTTTTCTGTATCTATCATGGATGCTGCCAGGTGTAGTATTCTTACTTTCTCTACTATGCCAATATCAATAGACTCTGTGGGTTCTACCAACATTGATGATCTTTCATGGTAATGTTGTGGGAGGATGTCAAGCCTTCCATCCTTTGGTGCCTCAATGAGGTTTTCACCATTGGATGCATTCTTTGTTTTTACTATTTTAGGATCAAATACTGCCATAGAATGGTTTTCACCATTAGATCCATTATTTATTTCCATACTTTTGCAACTAAAAGGCTTGGCACCCTCCTGCCTAAAAGCATCATTAAAAGAAGCATTGGTAGAACAAGTATCGGATTCTTCACAGCAAAGGTAGATAATAATAGTGGAGTCATTGTCAAAAATAGGGAGATTGATGGGGTGTTGGGGTTCCCACTCAATAAGCTCGGGATGCAGTAAAGGAAATGAATCATTAGATGGGTTGAGGTCAGCGATTCTGAAAGCTCGGACGAAAATGTCATCCAAGTTGTTAGTGGTTATGTCAAGGCCTATGAAGGTATTTTCTTCCACATCATTTGTCTCACTCGATGTCTGTTCATCTTCACTTGAGTCATCGAAATTTTGTGTTTCAAAGACAATAGGATTAAAACTCGAGCTTTGACCCTCCTCACATTTGGGGGTATACTTTTTGATAAAATCGATCTGGATATCTTCATAGGAAACATCTGATAAATTGTCCCACTCATATTAATTTGAATCTATTTTAGAGTTATCTCTTATTTGAAGAATACGCTCCACAGTTTTATTGGTGAGTTCTGCTCTTGCTTTTTCTGTGTATCCTAGTCCTGTTCTGCCATTTTGATGAATTGTGAGAACTTGGATTGGTTCTGTTACACTTTGTTCCCCTCGTTCAAGAGGTCCTTGTTTTGCTGCATATCCTAGTCCAGTTTTATCCTTATGTTGGAGCGTGAGTGGCTGGATTGGTTCTATTATGCCTTGTTTCCTTAACCCAAGAGGTCCTTGTCCTGAATATCCCATCTTCTCTAGAATAGATTTTCCCTTTCCATATTGATTTGTCTCTATGATATTACTCGTGGAAGTGGAAGCTTCCTCATCCCTATAAAGCCAATTTAGTATGGCCTTATCTTCTAACTCTTCATCTAAGTTTCCAGCTTTTACAAATCTGCCATCTAATGTCATTGTAAATTGTGCTGATTTTTGGGTGGTTGTAGATGGCTGTCCATACGTTTGTAAGGAGGGTAACATCTGTGATAGATGGAAAGAGTGTCTGACACCATATTCACTTATTCCTTTGTCACTTATATGTACTTTGTTGGTGAATTGGTGCGAGAGTGAAGCCAATTGTTCTTCAACATTTGAAGGGTTAGATTGTGCCACCTTGATCTCTTGTGATTTTTGTTGTTTTGGAAGCCACTTTGATATAAAGCTTTATTGTTTCTCACCATTAGATGAATCTGATGTGTTAACTTATCTATTGTGAGGTATTAATGTATCCTAAGATGTTTTCAATGTATGACAAGCTTGGGTGTCATTATAGTCTACTGTGATTGTTACCTCTTGTCCATTGACGGGAAATTTCAGGCATTGATGATAGGTGGAAGGTACTGCTTGCATATCATGAATCCAAGGACGTCCCAACAGTATGTTGTATGTTAGTTCCCTATCTAAGACTTGACAAACCACATTTTGGACAATAGGTCCCACTTGAATGGGTAATATGATCAATCCTTTAGAGGATCTTTCTTCCTCATCATATGCTTTGATTGTGATTTTTCTTCTTTTATCAATGGCTTCATCTGAGTATCCTAGTGCAAGAATCAGCTTTAAGGTACAAATATTTAAACCAGCCCCTCCATCTATCAGGAAACACTTTACACGGTGTTTATGGATGAGGACTTCAATGTGAAGGGCGGAATTATGCGGATGGGTGAGTGATACATCATCATATTTGGAAAATGAAAGGAAATGAGGTGTAGATAGATGTCCCACCATAGCTTGAAATTGACATACATCCAAATTGTTAGGTACCATGGTTGATACAAGAGCTTGCTCAAGAACCTCTTTGTGTGATGGGGAGATCTTTAAAAGTTCCAAGATGGATATTTGCGCCAGTATCTTCTATAATTGATCGATGAGATTATATTGATTGGAGGGAGGATCTATAGATTAGGGTGATAATGATGCTCCTTTTAATATAACTTTGGATTGTGCGCTTGTTGTGGCATTAACCAGTTGGTGCTCTTGTTTCCATTTGAGTGTGATTACATTAATTTGGTTTTCATATTTGTCCATATGTTGTACCAAATTAGTAGATGTAATGTCATTGTTTCGATTGATTTGATTGCATAACTCCTCATCCTCCTTGGTAGCAGAAAGACAAAGGATCGTTGTGTCATAAACATAACCAACATTCTTACCTTTGTTGTTTGCGGAAGAGGATTCTCCCTTCTAATAACTGGGTAGAGGATTTTTGAATGTTGTGTGATCTTTGTTTGTTTGGTGCCCCTCTACAAATACTTTCTTTTGATCTATAAGGTCTTGTACCGCATGTTTTAATTGCCAACAATTTTCAGTCATGTGGCCTTTATTTTGATGGTAGTGACAGTAATGTGAGTCATTCCACCATGATGGTTTGACTTGAGGGTCCCAATTTCTAGCCTCTTGTACTTGAATAAGTTTTTCATCTAAAAGTTCTTTGAGGACTGATTCCAATGATTTCCCTAATGGTGTGAATTTTTGTTTATTGGAGGATCGTTGGAATGATTGGGTTTTTGTTTCTCAACTGTTTTGATTATTTCCTTGATCACTATTTTGTTTGACATTAAGACCATTGTTTTGTTTGTTTGTAGTTGTTGGCGTCAAGGTGAATATTGGTTTGGATATGTGTGTATCGATCATGGTATCAGTATTTTTATTCTTTTTACAAAATCTTGGCTTTTCATTGTTGTTGTTAGAGGAATTGTTATTGTTTGAACCTTCAATGAAGTGTTTGATTGTTCCTCTTTTGATTAGAGCCTCTTCGATTTTGAGTCACTTTTCGATAACTTGCTCAAATGTAGATGGACATTGCAAGTCCAATCTATAATTCATTTTGTCCACTAGGTTGTCAATGAACATCTCTATCTTCTCCTCTTCAGGAATAGATCTAGGGTATTTAGCAAATAACCTTCTCCATTGTTAGAGAAAGGAAAGAAACTTTTCACCCTTTGCTTGTTTGGTGCTGTAGAGTTCTTTTAAGGTCACCCCATGTTGGATGTTGAATGAGAAGTACGTTATGAACCTATTGATTAGTTCTTCAAAAGATTGGATCCCGGGTTCCATTTTAGAAAACCATCCATGCAAGTGTTTCCTAAGCTTCTTCGAAATAATCATAGTAAGTAAGAGTCCTCGTGTACGAACTCTATGCTCATGGCTCTAAATTTTCGTACGTGATCAAATGGATTGGTTCTTCCATTGTATTTGTTGTACATCGGGTATTCACAATACCGTGGAAATGGTATCATGATGCTTGGGTCGAATGGATCAGGGCAAATGTCTTGTAAGGAATATCTTTTTGTTGGCCCTTGTTGGATATTTTGGAACTGCAATTGTAATTGTTGGATTTGTCTTGTGAAAGCATCTATTTGATTTGGATTTTCCATACTAGTTGTCTGAGGTGTGGTCGTTTCCTTGAGTTGGTTGACATCAAAGTCTTTAGGAAGCTTAGAACCTTTGTCAGCTAATAATAAAAGATACTTTTCCATATCTTGCTCTAACATCTTTTCCATAAATTTATGGAAATGAGGGTCTTGTTGAACTTTCTCGATTTCTTCTGCAGTTATTTCTTTCTCTTGTGAATTAGTGAGAGGATCAGTGTTGCTGTATCATCCCTAAGGGTTTTCTTTAGCCATGGCTACTATTCTCTCATTTTCTTCTTGTTGTTGTCTTTGATATACTGATCATGTGAAAATAGGCATGCAAACATTAAAATTTTACTCTAGACTTTGATCTTGGAATTTTGATTTGATAAGTGTCGAAGTTTTTGATTTAAAATCTGATTTAGTCGTGTCTAGTTTCCTGATGGAAGGATGATAAAATACTTGATAGGGAAATTTTGACACAAAAATCTCAGATTTAGTGCTGATTGATAAGGACACTTTGCAAGATGTTTCAAGATCTAGGCGTAATAGTAAAGTTTTATCTCTTTCTTGTATGATTCAAGTGTTTTGGACTATGGAATTTTTTTTTTTGGATTGATGAAAACCTTGTTTTCGATGTGGGCAAACTAACAAACTATCTTACTAACTCTCTATTTTTTTGACCTTCTGGAGCGCTAAAATAGAGCCATGACGCGCTAAAACAGAGACACAATGCGCTAAGACAGAGATGTGATGTGCTAAAATAGAGCTGCTAAATGCTAAAACAGAGCCGCTAGGTGCTAAAATAGAGCCGTGAGGTGCTAAAACAGATCCACTACACGCTAAAACAGAGAAACGACATGCTAAGATAGAGACGTGACGTATTAAAACATAGCCGCAAAGCGCTAAGACAGAGACGTGATGCGCTAAAACATAGTTGTGAAGCGCTAAGACAGAGACGTGATGCGCTAAGATAGAGACGTGATGCGCTAAAACAGAGTGACGAAGTGCTAAGACAGAGACATGACGCGCTAAAATAGAAATGCGACATGCTAAAACAGAGATGCGACATGCTAAAATAGAGACTTGACGTGCTAAGATAGGAAACTATCTTACTCTCTGAAACTCACTTGGTCTGGTATCATATTGTATGGCCATTTGTGGGATGTATTCTAGACGAATTCTTTGACTGTGATTGTGGTGTTGCCTAAGAGCCCTTCTTTGATAAAATGCTTGTGAATCTAAGGGAGCTACCGTATAACCTCTAGAGAAATCGTGATATCTATGAATAAAAGTCCTATGTTGGAGTAGAAATTTTCTGCTTTGATATAAAAATCATTGCTTTCTTAGGAGTTGTTTGTATGTAAGTGTTTTCTTTGGCTTTCTGATTTGTTTGACAAGAGATTTCTTAACAAATTTGGTGGATACCCAATCTTGAATCATGAGAATTTCACAAGTGTTTGATTTTGAAAATTCTTGTGATGATCTTATCTGAATTTAATGAAAGAAAACACAACAAGCAAGAATAGAATAGTTGATTTAAAATCCTAGAATCTAAACAGGCAGTGTATGTTTTTAAGAATCAAGCATGATTCTTCGTGATTTTCACTGGTTTATAATAGATAAGACAATTCAGATAGAATCACTCCTAGAGAAAAAAGGTCATCGTTATATACTCGAACGACCCACAGCTTGGAATTGTGTTGACTCACACAACCATGTCACCCCCTAGAGGGCGCCCATGTTTTTGTCTTTTCTAGGTGCGTACTTAGAGTGACGGAAGTGGATACTGGATCCCCTAAGCAAACAGTCCTTGGCAATTATATGGTGAGTGCTTGAGGGTAGATTCTTCCCTGCCCCTGCACCATCGAGTATTACAATGTTCGGGAAATGACAAGCATGCTTCTATTTCTAGGTTCTTAGATAGGGTTTCCGTTTAGAGTGGCAAAAGGATAAACTCCCTTGAGAGACCTCCCAATCTTTAGAACAAAGATTTTGGGGATGGTTATCCTGCACACTTCTGTTGAAAGAGGGTTTCCCCAAATTCACATACATTTTTAAGTGGGTTGGAATGCCATGGCTTTTGGCTGTCCCCACTTAGGTCGTTCCCGTAGGGTGAGTACTTTTTTCCTCTATGGTAGACCTGTCTAAAGGTTTTAATAAAAGCTCAAAAATGAGTAAAGTAAAAGTGAGTCTGGTATTTTGATGTACCCAGTTAAGGGGAGAGCATAAACCTATCACCCAATCATAGAAAAAAATTTGTTTACTTTTTAAAACCCAAAAGACAAATTATCTAATCTATATGGAGATATTGCTCCATAAAAAGCATGATGTTCAATTTTAATCCTACAAGAAAATATGAAGTTTCTGTCCTAGGATTGATCAATTTTTATCCGTTTTCTGTCCTAGGATTGATAAATTTTAAAAAAAGAAATTAAAGAACACAATCTGGCTGTGGATGCGTCAGATCCAGATAAAAGATAATTAAAGGACAAAAAGTTGAAGCACTAAAACAGTGGATCGGCACGCTAAAACATTTGCGTGGCGCACTAAAACAATCGATTGGCACACTAAAACATTTTCTCGGTGGGCTAAAATATTTGAGGGGCACGCTAAAACAGCTGAGCGGCGAGCTAAAAGAATTGAGCGACGTGCTAAAATAGTTGAATGACGCGCTATAGTTTATGTCTGACGTGCTACAAAATCTAGCCGGCGCGCTATAAAAAACCACGGTTCCGCTAAAACAAGCACGCTGATACCTGTAAGACACTTTTCACAAAAATTATGCAGAATATGGGGTTAGGCCCCACGGTGGGCGCCAAAATGGAAGCGCAAGAATGAGGTAAACAATCTAAAATGCATATACACTTCTAAATAAGACATTGTATCTAAGATTCAAGAAAATTTAAACTAATTTAAACACAAGAACCTTCAGAAATATGTCCTATTGTTCTCTAACTCTAAAGATTTCTCTAATCTACTTTTCTCTCAGATTTTAGAAGCTAATAGAATATTGAAATGACACTTAGAGAATGAGAATTAAACTATTATGATTCCTAAATGCAACTAAGATGATTCTACAACAAAACTTCTGAGAAAGAAACTACTGTAAACAACCATAATTGATGAATTAAAATGTTGGATGAATGCTTCTATTTGCTTGATTGATTGAATGCTTGAATGCTTGGAAAACCTATAGAGTAAATTTGCACAAGTTAGGATCCTTTTCCTGTAGCCAAAGACCTGTATTTATAGCTTTCACAGCACTCATTTGTGAAGGGGTATGGGATAAAAGGCTGGGATTCAATCTGGAGAATTGAATGATATGAGATGAGAAGGTGGAGCTGATCATGAAGGATTGTTCCTCCCCATGAAAACACCAGGCAAGATGAGAGGAAAGAAGATTGAGAGGATTTCCTATAGGTTTGTCCCCGAAGCTCTTCCCGTGAATGACAGTTGAATTAATTAGATTAAAAAAGTCTAATTTTATTGGTGAGTGAATAAAGGTAAATGATTTTTGCATTAATTTAAATATTTTTTTGGTTTATTTAAATTTAGCAAAAGAGGAATAAATAATTTAATAAAAAAGACTATAGAAGTTGTTTATTAAATTAAAATAAAAGGAAAATGATAATTAAATTAAAGATTCTAGGATATCTTTATTTAATTAAGAAGAAATGTGATGAAGTAATTAAATAACACAAATTATTGAAGCTGTGTATTTAATTTAAGATAGAATTAATGGATAAAGTATAGAAGAAATAATAATGATAATAATTAAATAAAACAAAGTATTTAATTTTGTTTATTTAATTAAGAGAGAAATAATATGATAAAATGATAATAATTAAATAAAACAAAGTTTTAATTTTGTTCATTTAATTAAGAGAGAAATAATATGATAAAATAGAAGAATTAATAATGAACTTAATATAAATAAATATTTCTATTTATTTACTAAGTAGATGAATTTAAGATTAATTAATCAAATAAGTCATATTTAATTAATTAGATTCTCCAGACCATTTTTAGGTGTCTACAATATCCAAAATGTTGCCCATTGTCAAAATGATATATCCTAGGACATGCATTGTATAGGATGATGATGGGTTGATAAGTTGTTTGATAGGCTTTTGATATAAGGTTGACTAACATGTTTGAAAATGATTAGGATTTTTATTTTGCATTTAAAAGTTTGAAGTTTTCTTTTTATTTTTACGCTTGAAGGTTGTTTTTTCTGATTGTTGTACTTGTTTCGCTTATGTTGCCAAAGGATGAAGGTGATGATTGATTTATTATGGATGATTGATTATTGTGGGTGAGAGCGAGATGAGATAGATGGATTTTTTTTCAAACATTTGGATGTTTTTGATGTTTTTAAAATGTTTTGAGGTTGTTTTTGGTATTTTCAAGATTTTACAAATGTTTTAATTTTCCAATTTTCCAATGTTTTTGTGTTTTTGAGATTTTATGATTTTTTATTTTAGGTCTCGGAGGCTGATCAAAGATTAGCCTTGCCTATGTTTAAGCGTAGGGACTGATGTAGTTTAGATGACCAAGCTTTTATTTGTTTTGGGATTTTTTCACACGATTTTGATGTTTTGGATATGGATGTGTGTGATGATATCAGTGCTTTGTTTGGGATTTTGTTGAAAACCAAGCTAGGTTGATTGATCGGATGGATGGATTGATGATGATAAAATTTTTGAGGATACACAACAATGCAAGGATAGTGTGAAGCAACATGAGGATTTAGGATGGATATCCCAAGATGATCCACGATTGATGATGATAACATTGTCGAGGATACACAACAATGCAAGGATAGTGTTAAGAAATACAAAGATTAGGATGGATATCCTGAGATAATGATGGATTGATTGGATTTGATTTGATCAAGATTGATGAAGCTTGGTTTGGAACAAAATTTGTTTTGGGTGATTTGATGTGACGTTGAAGCATGCATTAGATGTGACTAAGAGTGATTTTTTGGATTGATGTTTGATGAAAGATGAAGATTGATAAGGAATTTCTTCTTGTAAAATATGTCATGGGCTAGTGATTTGGATTTTTTTTCTCACAAGGGGTTTGACCAATTTTATTTCATGTTTTCCAATGTTCGGATCACCGCATAAGTTAGAATATATAGATCAAGATTTATTCCCAAAGCGATATGTAAATATCCATTGCTAGTGTCTAGCAATGTTTGGAATGTCATGGATGGATGATTGGATAAGTGTATGGATGGAGGGATATGGATTATCTTACAATAAGATAAGGTGTTCAAACAAAGTATGCTCATTTGGATAATGCTTCATGGCTCAGATAATGTTGGGTAGGATAGGATCAATGAAAATTACCCATGCCAAGATGTTTACCATAAGCAAGTGTAAAGTGTGCACAAAAGTTTATCAAGATCAAGATAACTCAGACTATGGATGTAGATATATGCAAATGGATTGGATAAATGGTTCATGGATGAATGGATTTATTATGGCTAAGATGGATGGAATGTTTGATTTATTATGGATGGGATGAGATGCTTCCACCTGAACAGGTGCATACAAATACTTGATTCTACACATGATGCCTATTTTCCAGGTTTTCATCATGGTACCTATCGAAAGTGCCACCATAGTGATTTTCACTAGAGGATGATTTTTTTCTTTATTGTTTTCAATCCTTTTTCTGATTTTTTTTTGGATTTTTTGGATTTTTTTAAAGAATTTAAGCTCACATTGAACCACCTGGTGTTGTCGAATTAGATGCTTCTGTCATAATGTGTTGGATTAATATCCTACTTGAAGAAGCTACTTTTCCAAGATACATGCACTTGAATACAACTTTTGAGATTCCTGATTGGCTTTGTTGATACTAGAGTTAACTTTTTTTTGTGCGCACATCACGATAGAGTGCCTTTTGAATCCTTATGATGAAGGGTCGCTGCCAATACATGGTTAATGTGAGAATTGAATATCATGTGTGGAGGAATGGATGGAGTGTGTTTAGGGATAAAAGATGGATTTTTTGATAGTTTGGAACATTTGACTCTCCAAACTTGGGAAGATGAGCAATGATGGGTGGATAGGAAAGTGTGTGTGAAATTAGGACCAACTACTTGATATACTTTGTACGTCACTTGAGAAGCCTTATTTTTTCTTTGTGGAAATCTTTGATGGATACTTTTCCCTTTTTTATTTAGCCCCATAGTTTCTTTGACTAATGGAGATTGATAGGGATAATCTTTCTTTGTATTCTTTGGTATCCATATGTATTTGTTTTTTCCAATATGCTTCTTAGCTTCTTCTACTTTGATAACATTCCTTGTGTTTTGATTCAAATATTTCTTTTGATGTTGGTCTCAATTCATGGATGGGGTGATGGGTGGATGAAGATTCACAATGTGGTTGGTTGTAGTATCAACATTGGTTTCATCATAAGGATTCTTCATGCTCCATATGTTGGCGTTTGCTTGAGACATAGTTTCCCCCAGTATGGTGGAAGTATCACCTTTTTTCCTTTATTTTTCATGTTCTTAGAACTCTTATTCAGTAAGAATTCTCTGATAAATGTCCACTGTAGATGATGTTATTTCAATTTGTTGCTTTGTTGACTCCATAATATATTGTTCTATTTGATTTGCTTCCTTGAGTGGATAATGTTGGATATCTTCATACATGATGTCCTCAGTCTGAATTTGGGATATATTTGATCTTGATGTTGACGACTCAGTTTGATTGTAGGAATCAATAACTTTCTCTTTTTGTGTAACGAAATCCTGCTCTAAATGAAGATCATCTATGTGTCCATCCAAAAAAATAATCTCATGGGTAGATGGAGGAGTATGTGCTATATGGATATGATCATCATGTATAGATAGGAGAGTGTCCATTAGATCATTGTAATATCTTGGAGATACAAATTATTGATCTTGAATGATTTCAAAATTGCTTTCAACATGCTTTGGATCAAGTTCTTGATGTGGGTCAATGTCAAAGGATAGATTCCTTACAAAGGGTTCTTGGATATCTTCATTAGGCATAGGAAGTGGCTCAATATCCTCTTGATATTTGAGTGAATTTGGATTAAGTGTTGAGTTGAAGATTCCTTGAATATCAACAATCATAAGGTTGAAGAATGTCAATATGTCTTTGAAAGGACCATTTCTAGACTTTGGTGAGAGATGTTGATCATACTTTAGAATAAATTTTTGAGATATGTCCTCTAACTCATTAGGTGATATGGAGACATTTTCAATATGATCATTGGTTGATTGATTGTTGATTACAAGATAAAATAATATTAACACTCCTTGAAATAGATCATTGTCAGATATCATTGAGGGATTCTTATCATATAATCAAAAAGTGACTCTTAATGTATGTTGATTTGATCTTTGGATGAGGTAGAAACATCTTCCATGTGTTCATTGATGGATAGGTCTTGATCATGTGATCATTGACTTGGATCTATACATGGATTTGTTAACATTTTGTTGGGATTTTGAACAACATTTGCTTGTTGGGCTTGGTATTGGGCTTGAGCTTGCACTTGCACTTGAGCCTGGGCTTGTAGTGTGGCTTGGGGAACTTGAGCAGCTTGTGCATCTTACTGAGCAACTAGTTGTGCAACTTGTTAGTTTTGGTTTTGTTGGAGTGTCTTCTAATAAGTAGCCTATTGAGTGGCTTCCAACACAATGTTGTATTGGTTTGATGTGTTTGGTTTGGGTGGTAGTGGTGGAGGTGGTTTTGGAATAGTGCTTGTTGTGGTGATAAGAGGTATCGTCATATTGATGATTGGGATTTGAGTGGTGGATGGTGTGATCGATATGGTTAGTCCTTGAGAGACCATGTTTTGAGGGATGATAGACAATGTGTTGGTTTCTTGTGCTATAGGGATGGTTTCCATCTATTGTTGTGATATTGATGGAAAGGGGGGAGGATTTTGTATGATGCCTTGATTGATGGTTGGGGGGATTTTTTGGATAAGCGGTGGTAGCGAAGGTAGCCCCAAACCAAGAGGTGATAAAAATGTTAATGGAGAGGGAGGGAGTGGTAGGAAAGTGAGTGGCATGCTCCCTTGGAGAAATGATGATGTTTGATAAAAAATTCCCCCTGGTCCAAATAAGTCACCTTCTCCTTGTGAGGTCATAGGGAGAGAGGTTTGAGGGGTTGCATGAAATGATGATGATGGGTCATTAGGATTATGAAAGGTGAGGGGGAAATATGGGTATGATGGATTTTGAACAACATTCATGTGATTTTCAAACATATCTATCCAAAATTTTACCAAGTGTGGATTCAAAACATTCATGTTTGGTATAGTTGTACTCGATATATTCATATTTGGCATGTATGGATTTGGTGTGATAATGTTGTTTTGTTGAAGACTCATGCATTGAGTATTTGGTTGATATATTTTTAAGTTTGGACTTGGATTTAAATCTACCATCGGAAAATGTGTTCCAAGATTTACATTGGGTATACTCACATTTTTTGTACCATTGAGGTTTGTAGGAGATAATGATCCCATGTAGAGATTGTATAAATGTGAGTTTTGAAAATAAATTGGCATTGTAAGGCTTTGATAGTTTGGTTGACTTTCTTTATTCATGATGTATGGAGAAAGTTTCTATTCCATGTTCTTCTTTTGTTTTGACCTTGTTGCAAAAGTGATCTCGAAGGTGTTTAGGACCAATGATGAGATGAAGGATGAAAGGGGTGAATGATATGGGTGCTAATTTTTTAGGAACTTTGGATCAATGCTAGACTTTAGGATTTGATTTTGATTGGTTTTGATTGGATAATGAACTTGTAAACCCTAAGATGTTGGATGTGATATTTAGGATAAACGTGTTCAAAGGTGTGCTGATTTAACTAGAGGTATGAGAAAGGATGCATTCCCATACTCCTAATTAAACAAGGTGATTTTGATTTGGTTTAAGGATGTACCCAAGTCTATATAATGTTGTTTCCAAAGCTCTAAAGTTTCTTGTGGGATGGGATGATAAATTTTTGAAATGGATGAAGTGTTTGATTTTGATCCTAAATGAACCTAAGAAGGAATTGTTTACAAGGCCAAGGTTTTGAAGAACATGTTTTTACCTTCAAACCAAAAGATCAATGTTTGCTCAAAAGACCATAATACAAAAGATACACAAGCACATGTGTGGGGTTCAATTGATTTCATCTTGATTAGTGAATTACTTTACCACAAACACAAGTTCTTGATTATATTTTCAAACTAAACATCCAATGTCCTAAATTATTTTCATCCCACAAAGTGCTATGTGGAATTCAAGGAAATCAAGGCAATGCTTACCTAATGCTTACCTTGTTAGAAGAAAATTAAGATGTAAACTCAATTACTTAGAAACCTCTAAGGACATAATCCCTAGGGTAAGCAATAGTTCTTGGGTTTTGTCAAAGGTATTTTCTCTAACTAAGGGGTTTAAAATTTTGATTTTCCTATTGAATGTTTGTTTCCCAATTTTTTCAAACAAGCAAGTGTTTTGATACCAAGAACATGCACAACCCTATGGATATGAAAGAATTTACTTGTTGAGTTCTCGCTTGGACAAGTCCAGCTATGCCTATTCTTAGTGAATGATTAGATGTTTGACCCCACTAGCTCCCCTCCATGACACTCACTTATATGGGGAAGCCAAGAATCAACACCCATGAAAATCCCATGGCATGCTTCTCATTTCTACTAAGAGTTGTAAAAACATGGGACAAATTCAAAATGACTATTCTTGCACCAAAAAGTAGATCACGGATTTTGGCCTTTTCTAAACAAGGGCTTTAATTCAGACTTTTTGTTCATAGGAGTTGACCCATCGAGGCGAGAGACCATTGTTGTCCTTCTCATCAGAGCCAACCACGTGATAGTGGCATTTATTCTAATATCCACATTTATATCTCAACTGGAAATACTCTTGGGTTTAGAGTGTTACCGGTTGAGTCATTCCCTTTGGAGAGTACTTTTTCCCTAAGGCAGGCCCTCTAAGATAAACAATAGTGAGAAAACATATCCATAACTCGATCGATCTTTGTTGAGAAACAAAGAGAGAATACATGCAACAGGTTTGGCTCACACTCGCAAGATTTTTTGTTCAATTTTAATCGCAAAAGTAAATGTGGAGGTAATTAGTTTATCCTAGCCTAAGACCACCAAAAATCCTTTTGATTCTCAAGATCATCGTGAGGTGCGAGAGAAGTGCATATGTCTTTTCAATGGTGTTAGTTTGAGTAAGTAATCACAAAGCAAAGTTGCACATTTTATTTTCA
Organism: Sequoia sempervirens; assembly: GCA_007258455.2. Lineage (NCBI taxonomy): Eukaryota > Viridiplantae > Streptophyta > Pinopsida > Cupressales > Cupressaceae > Sequoia > Sequoia sempervirens. The sequence continues at coordinate 207,774,928 of VDFB02000002.1, read as the reverse complement.
ATCCAACAAAGCAATAATGACTTCTTTTTAGTGCACCAAAGGAAAATGACAGTTGCTTGTTCAATTTTTAACCTTAAACAAAATCTAGTGAGTTTGTGTCCTAAAGTTCATTTTAAGCCTTTTGTAGCAAGAATTTAAAGCTTTTGTAGTGTTCTTTTTAGAGCCCAAAATGAAACTAGTGAGTCCTAAGCATTAAATATAACAAATTTTCCTTGAGAGGAATAGTGAATCCTCTAAGAGTGTTGAACAAACACTAGAGTGTTTAAAAACATTTGGTTTCACGAAATGAGGTCATCATGCTTCTTTTCCTCTTCACCTTCGATCAATCCAACCTATAAGAAAATAGTTAGGTTCTACAAAAATAGAGGTCAAGAAGGCATAAAACAAACCAAATAACCAGATTTTGATAAAAGGCATGTGTTATAAATAAATTTTCATTTTCTACTTCCCTCTAGTGGTGCAATCCACAAAGGAATCACAGTTTGAAATCACCAGTGGTGTTGTATAGTGTCACTTACCAGTCAACATCGCTCTGTAACTAGACCAGTGAGCATGAAGGTGTCACTATTTTGGTCAATGGTGCAATTTGGATTTTGAAAAGATTCCAGCGAGCCAAAAAGATTCAATGGTGTTGTTTGAAAATTTGAATTCAGGCGGGAAGTAGGGAGCTTCGTAGTTTGAAGTTTATAGCGGTGCAATATGGCGATGCTAAGTTTTCAGTGGTGCTAAACAATGAAACTAAGCTTCTAGCGGTGGAGTTTTCTGTAAACACACAAAAACACATAAAAAAGTACTAAATTTTCTCAAAAAACATTATTTGATCTTTTGGTTCGCCCTCCTTCTAGCACCAAAATGTGAATCAATATCCTATACCTGCAAGAACACAACAAATGAACACATTAATAAGATCAAATGCAAGTTAGAATAGAGATTCTTCAAGAAATACATTTCAATGAAAAAGAAAAGGAATGAAATGAAGAACACAACACACTTAAAAAAAAGATATCAAATCCTATTCTAAAACAAAGAAAACTCTTAATATCTTGAGGGAGTTGGTGCCAATTTGATGTGAAAATTGGACCTTTCCCAACTCTAATGATGTGATGAAGATGATTGATGATGAGGAATGATCCACTTGATGAAGACCTCCAATGTGCTAGCTGCATAACCTAACTAAGATTGGATGAAAATTGCTATGAATTTGAGTATCGTAATTTTACTTAAGTTGTGGATGATCAAATGAGGAATGAAGCTTCTTATTTATAGAATATAAAGTTGAAGAGATGTCCAAAATGGAGCAATGTGGGACTAAGAGTCAACAAATGACAAGGTGCCACTTGTCAACATGTGAATGGATGGAGGATGTGCAAGTTTTGAAGGATGTGTCAATAAATGTATATATTTGAAATTTGAAATTATTGAAATGACATGTAAGAGGGAAAGAAGGTGCATTGAATGCCACTTGGCTCAAGGAAAAATGATTTTTTAGGTGGAGTAAATGCCTTGTTGAAAGGACAAAGTCCACTTGGATTTTGAATTCAAATTTGAGGAATATTCCTTTATTATGCCTTTTTTTAATGAAAATAGATGATTATTAAATATAATAAATGATTTAATTGTGCAAGTTGCAAAATATAGAGGATTGGAGTGATTATGATTAAATTAATCAATATTTGACTAATTTAATGAGGGATTAGTTGATTTGATCATTTTGACTTAGATTTTTGGATTTAAATAAATCAAAATGAGAGGAATAATAATTTTAGACTTAGTTAAATAAGATTTGATTTATTTAATTAAAGAGGATGGTGTTAGCCTTAAATCAGATAAAGATTAAGTTATTTAATTTAAATGAGATGACTTTAGAGATTTATTAAACAAAATGAATTATTTAATTAAAAGAGGGACTATAGGATTAATTAAACAAAGTGATAATTTAATTAATAGGAGATGATGACTTAATCAGATAAAAAATGATTTATTTAATTAAGAGATGAAATGTGATGAATTTAATTACATAGATATTATTTAATTAAATGACTAGCAAATGGAGATGATTCAAGATGAACCGGTGTTCTTAAAATCAGGATCAGGTTCATGTACATTTTACGTGTCTACACTTGGTATGCCCTCCTAGTATGATGACGTTCAACAACTCTTCTTCGTGAGGAAGGATCGACTGATGCAGGGTAGGGAGAGTACCATGATAGAGAATTACCTATGAGATTGGGTTGCCAGATAGTTCAAAGACGTACATGATTGTTACTTATGTAGGATCCCCACAAATGAGGCAGTGGACAGTTTTAGGAAGCTAGTGGCTAGGCCATGGCCATATGATCAGGGGCCAATAGACCTAGGGACCACACACGCTTCTTGCAATTGGTTTTTCCCACCTTCCTGGCACACTACTACCATGACAAAGACTGAGAAGCCAGTTAGCAGGGCAGGGCGGGGGCAAGGAGGCAGAGGAGGAGGTGGACCACCTCTGGATCAGAGGGGATAGAGAGACTAGGTGCCTGGAGACCAATAGAGAGATGGAGATAGGTAACTAAGAGATGGGGACATGAAACAAAGAGATTCCCTAAGGGACCATCAACAACAGCCCCCACCACAACCACCACCCTAGCTAGACCAGAGAGATGGATTGATCCAACAAATATAGGAATAGGTTGCCACATTGACGGTCAAGTGAGATTAGGTGAGGGTCGAGCAGGATCAAGCCATTCAGCAGAGATAGGTCATTGAGTTACAGCTGGCACAAGAGACTAGGAGACGTCAGCAGTTAGAGGCTACACAAGGCCGAACAGTCCCCGCAAGGATGTATCGTAATGCGGTCAGAGAGGCTGAATATTACAAAGTTCATTATCATCAGGAAGTGCCTCAAGAAGCCCAGGCACTAGAATTTTCACAACAAATAGGGAAAAGGCAGGACCCGCCGGGTGAGGGAAGTAGCCATTAGGGCTAGCCTCACATTTTTTTATCAGAGACAATATTCTCTTTATGATTCACGTGCTCATTTTCTTTTGATATCCCTATGGGAAATTGTATTATATTGATTGGTGGCATACACATTTAATCTTGATTTATGTACCATGACAGTTGTATATATATTTTGATGATGTATGTGTGAGCATTTTTTCTGTGTTTACCTCAAATACCAGCAAACATTATTAGCAAATGAAATAAAGTAAATCAAGCACTCCTATTAAATATTGAATCATGATTCATAATGCAAAAAAAACAACAAGAATACTAATTGAGAGCACAATAACATGAATCAAATCTTATCCCATAGTGGATTGGTGTTTTTGTGGAAAGAAGCCCTTTCCCAATCCTTGATAAGCTCTAGATATGTTGATGATCATGATGATGAGTTGTGGAGAGAGATACTAAGATTGTGGAGGAGTGATATGTGGGACTAAAAACCAACCAATGGCAAGATGCCACTTGTCCAAATGTGAGAGGTTGAGGAATGAGCACATTTTGGTAAATGTGAAAAAGAGGGGGAGATTTGAAATTTGAATTTGATGACATGACATGTTAAATGCCAAGTTTGACCTTTGCAAAATACATGTAAGAGCTCTAAATGCTTTATTGGATGTACATGTCAAATTAGAGGGAGATTTCAAACTTGGAGAATATTCCCCTTTTTATGCCAAGTTGAAAAAAAATGTTGAATTAATAAATCAATAAATTGATTTATTTGTGCAAGTGGGAAAAGCTAGAGGATGTGATGGGTGATTAGGATTAACATTAATTAGGATTTGATTAATTAAGATGATGTTAGGTGATTTTGACTTTTGACTTAGATACTTGGATTTATTTAAATCAAAAGGAGATGAAAGATGATTTCAGATTTAATTAAATAAAGTTTTGATTTATTTAATCAATGAGGGTGATGTTAGGATCAAATTAAATAAAGTTGATTTATTTAAATTGATGAATTTAGGAGATTGATCAAATAAACTTGATTTATTTGATGAATGGATGAATATGACCTATTTAAATACATTATGCCAATTTTGCATGTCTACAATATGATATGATATGGTTCAATCATGAGACATGTCCTATTCTATTTATGTGTGATGGATGGATGTATTTAATTTCCTAACAACAATGATATGACATTCAATGTGATGATTCTATTTTATGTGATGTGATTCAATGATTATGCAAATGTTTATGGATGTATTTCTTTTTTCTTTTCTATGCACTTTTTATGATGATGTATGGATGATGCAAATGTTTGTGATATGCAAATGTTTTAAAATGCTTAGACTAACATATCTATATTATGCACTTAATGTATGAGATGCTCTTTTTTTCTTTTTCAATACATTTTCCAATATGTATTGGCAACCTAATGATGAATGTAATATGATGTGATGATGTTTTATTATGATACCTATGTGATGATGCAATGGATGTTTTGATGATACATATGATATGATTTAATAATTCCAATGTGTTGATACTTTTATGTTTATTCAATAAATGCCCGTTTATGGTTTATGAGATGCTTAGAATAACCAATCTATATTATCAAATGATAAAATGCAATGTATGCGAGATGATTAATGTTTCTTATATGATATGATATGATATGCATTATGTTGACAGTTTTGTGGATGCAAATGGATGCATTGGTGGTGTTTTTGATTAATTGTCATGGTACCATGTTGGCATAGAAATAAGACAAAAGAAATAAGAGAATCCAACAAGTCAACCTTTATGTGATGATGATGCTTTGCTTACTAGGAATTGTGACTTTGAAAGCACCATTTACTTTATGTTTGATAACACACATAGGCGTGATGCATCAAGGTATAAATAACTAGGATGGCGTAGCCCCTAGTGTAATGGACTTTGACTCGACAATTAGATAGGAGTACTCTTGTTCACACCTGACATATGAAACCTTATGTAAAATGCAGTTAAGTTATTTCAAACATCTCATACCAAAACATAGAAATGGGAGCCTTCCTATGTGGTCAACAAGACACCTAGAACATCCTCCCTACACCCAAACAAAGCATGCATGACCAAGGTTATATTACAAGAATATCCAACAAGCACATTAGACAAAAAGATAATGATCATTGCCCCATTTCTTTCTCTCTAAATCCCTTCATTTGGGACATCATCGAGAGGTCATCGAAATGAGCACAAATAAGATAAGTCAAAAGACAGATAAAGTAAATAGACAAGCTAATGTTCTTCATAGCACTAGCCAAGACTAAACTATGGTAATGCCTGATGTTGATGTCCATTGTAGGAAGGATGCATCCTAGAACATGATGATATCAGATGATTTGGAACTAATTGGTTGATGGCCTATTAATAACAAGAGTTGACCAACTTGTTTACTTACTGACCTAGACTTGAGACTTGGATGCTTTAGTTTTCACTTTTAACCTACTAGACTTGTTTGCAACTGTTTCACCAAAGGTTGAGAATGACAATTGATTTATTGTGAGTGAAAGTTTATTTTGGGTGAAAGTGAGATGGGGGTGGATGGATTTTTTGAAATATTTGGATTTTTTTATGTTTCTTGAAAATTTTTTAGGTTTTTTTTTGTATTTTCAAGATTTTAAGAATGTTTTGATTTACAAATATTCCAATATTTTTGGGGTTTTCTGAGATTTTGACTAAGAGACTAACCTAAAGACCTATCCTAGGGGACTCAGGGGCTGATCAACAAATTAGCCTTGCCTACATTATACATGTAGAGACCATGTAGTTTGACTAACACATAATTGATCATTGATGAAATATGAACAAATAGATTGCCAACTTATTATGACAGACTCCTAAAGGACTGACCTAAGTGTCTTGGGGGATGATCAAAGATCAACCTTGCCTACGTTCAAAGCTCAGAGACTCATAGTTCGACAAGAAAACTCTATTTTTGACTTTTTTCGACTTAATTTTTGACCTGTTTTTGGATTTTGATATGTTTTGAATGTTTTTGGATTTTTTATTTTTTTATGTTTTTGGATTTTTTGATTTTCTAATGTTTTTGTATTTTTTAATTTTCTGATTTTGGGAAAACTTCAAGAATATACATGAATCTGATTCGATGAGAACATGCCCCTAGCGCGATGCAATAGACTACTTTGATACAGGAAAGACAAACTAACCTTGATAATGGGTTAAGTAGTACTAAGAGGGATCATGATACGAACACAGGACCAAGCTATGATGTTGATAGAGATGGGTGATGGATGGAGATATGGGATGCAATGGATGATATAAGCATGATGGATAGATGAATGCAAAACAAGCCACGAAGATCCTAGTGGACAGAACATGCTTATTTACACAAGGTACCTATTTGCTAGGTTTTCACTAAGGTACTTTCCCAAAGTGCCACCGAAGTGGTTTTCAATATAGGATGATTTTTCTCTTTACTGTTTTCAATCCTTTTTTTGATTTTTTTTATATTTTCTTATTTTTTTGGTTCTCACCAAGATGCCTATTTGCCATGTTTTCATCAGGGCCACCATTTTTTAGGACATTTTCTCATTTTTTTGTATTTTTGGTTTTATACCTTGAAAGATTAGGTATAAAACTTTTTGAGATGAAAGTTGTTCATGGGTTCTTGTAGAGGCTCACCTTCTAGTGTTGATAACTGATATGCCCCTGATTGGTAACTTGTTGTGATGATGAAGAGTCCTAACCAATTGGGTTCAAATTTTCCCTTGCTATCTAGATTTGGTGCATTTTTTGGTTCTCCTTCAGCACAAGCACTCCAACTTGGAATTTCCAACTCCTAATCTTCTTGTTGCAGCTCCATTTGAGTTAGTTTTGGTAGAATAGAAAATGGTTTAAGACATCCATGTGCTGCTCATCTAGTAGTTCAAGCTCATTCAATCGAGATACCCAGTATTCTTCATCTGTGATGAGATTATGTAATGATATTCTCAGTGATGGGAGCTCGATCTCGATAGGGAGAATGGCTTCTGATCCGTAGACCAGGGAAAATGGGGTGGCACCTGTTGGTGTGTGGATACTTTTTCAATAGGCCCATAGGGCAAGATTCAAGTACAAATTCCAGTCACGACCAACATCATTAACTATTTTCTTGAGGATTTTCAAGATGGTCTTATTGGTAGTTTTTTCTTGGTTGTTTCTTTGGGTATAGTACGGAGTGGAAAAGCAATGTTGGATTTTGAATTTTTGGCATAGTTTGTGAACATCCTGATTCTTGAAAGGTGTCCCATTATCTAAGATAATGGTTTGAGTAACACCTTAGTGGCATATTAAGTAGTTCAGGATGAACTTGGATATCTGCTTTCTAGTAATGTAGGTCATGGGGATGGCTTCCACTCACTTTGGGAAATACTTAGTGGTGGTGATGATGAACTTATGTCCACTGGACGAGGTGGGGGTAATTTTTCCAATGAGATCAAGCCCCCACTATGAAAAGGGCCATGGTGTAACAATTGGGTGAAGCTCCTCAGTTGGTGCATGGATGAGATCCCCATGCTATTAACACTGTAAACACCTTTTGAAATAATCATGATATTCTCTTTCCATTGTAGGCCAATAGTACATGATCCTCAACAATTTCTTAGCCAAGGTCATACCACTTGAATGTGAGCCACATATGTCTTTATGTACCTCAGTTAAATAATTCAAAGCTTCTTCAGCATTCAGGCAATGTAAGAGGGTTCCTTCAATGCTTCTACGGTATATGATATCTCCTAGGATGAAAAAACAAGATGAATTTTTGACAAAGGCTCTTTTGAGGTTCAGGGTTATGTCGGTAGGGAGGACTCCTATTCTCAGGTAAGTGTATATATCATGGTACCATGGATCACGGGGACCAAAAATTTTGCACACAAATTTGGACTCTGGTACCTCAAATGATGGTATTAGAAACTGCTCTACGAGGAATTCCTACTTTGGGACATTGTGCAGGATCTCTAGGAGTGATCTGATCATAGCCATTGCATCTGCCACTCTATTATTTTCTCTTGGTAGATGCTCGAATGTGATATCAATGAAAAAATCCTTAAGGCTTTCCACCAATTTTTTGTATCGAGTTAACTGTGATTATCCATAGACTTTAAGTGCCATGATCTGCTACTGCACCACAATCCTCAGCCCTATGACAAGAGCCTCATATTCTATAATGTTATTTTTGCAAGGGAATAACAACTTGTATGATTTAGGTATGTAGTCCCCTTGTGGAGTGATGAAGAAAATTTCTGCTCCTGACCCATGTTGCATGTAGGATCCATCAAAGTACATTTTCTAGTGATCTGCCACCCTTAGGTTGAAGATTGATTCATCACGAAACTCTAATGCAAGTGGATTTTTTGCATGTATGGGTGCTTCTTCTAGTTGATCTACTATTGCTTGTCCTTTAATAGCCTTGCATTCCACATACTCAATGTCACGCTATGTTAAAATCATAACCCACTAAGCTGTCCTCCCTATGAGAGTTGCTTTAGAAAGCAGGTACCTAAAGGGATCTATCTTTGCAATGAGCTTTATATGATGGGCTAGTATGTAATGTCTAAATTTCTAAGCTAAAAACATGACTGTTAGGAAATATTTCTCAATGGGTGTGTAGTTTAGCTCATGTCCCACCGTAGTCCTATTGATGTAATAGATAGCTCTCTCTTTCCCAATTTCATCGTGTTGTGCTAGGAGAGCATTGAGAGCTCCTGTTGTTGCTGATATGTATAAGATCAAGGGTTTCTCTGGAATTGGAAGCATGAGGAATGGTGGTGTGAGTAAGTAATCCTTGATCTTGTTGAAATCCTGATCACATTTCTCATCCCATTTGTATGCTAGCCTCTTGTGGAGTAGATGAGAATACGAGATTGCATTGTTTTCTAGTTGTGTTATGAATCGATAGATGGACTGGAGTCTTCCTTGTAGACCTCTTATCTATTTCAATGTTTTTGGTGCCTCCATTTCGAGGATGGCCTTAACCCTAGTTGGATCTACCTCAATTCCTCTCATGGATATGATTTACCCTAGGAGCTTCCCTGATTGTACCCCAAAGACACATTTTTGGATTTAGTCAGACCTTGTACTTTTCTAGCCTATCAACAATGGCACTCAACGCCGCTAAGTGGTCTTGATGTTTCTTTGACTTGGAAAATATGTCATCCACATAATCCTCCATAGTCTTGTGAATCATATCATGAAAAATTAGTGTCATGGCCCTTTGATAGGTTGCTCCTGTGTTCCTTAGCCCAAATGGCATCATATTCTAGCAATATGTCCCCCATGGGAAAGTGAAGGCTATTTTGTGTGGGTCTTCCTTTGTTATCATGATTTGATTGTATCCTGAGAATCATCCATTAGCGATAGCATCTCATGTCCTATTCTCATATCCAAAATCATATCAATGTTTGGGAGAGGGAAGGCATCTTTGGGGCATTCTTTGTTTAAATCTCTAAAATCTGTGTAGATACAGATGCCCACAGTAGGCTTTGAAGCAAGTACAAGATTTGAGACCCACTGTGGATAATCTATCGGCCATATGAATCCTACATCTAGGAGCTTTTTTAATTCCATTTTGACCAATAATGCTATTTGGGGATGTATCTTTCTTAGCTTTTTTCTTACTGGCTTTTCTTTAGGATACACAACTAGGAGGTGAACCACAACTTCTGGATCAAGCCTAGGAATATCAACATAGGTCCATGCAAAGTTTACATTCCTTTTCCTTATGAAAGCAGCCAAGATTTCTTATTCTTATGTTAAAAGAGACTATATATAGAATGTTATGAGTGTCATTTCTTCTGATCCCAAGTTAACTAGATTGCACGTTTCTGCCAGAACCGCTGACTTCTCCCGATGCATGACACTGAGAGGAAGATTGAATCCCTCATCCTCTTACACCTAAGAGAGGTTTTAACCATTGGATGTGTCCTTTATTTTTAATTTTTTTAGGTTAGAGAGTGCCATGGTGTGGTTTTCACTCAAAGACCTAGAGATTATTCTCAAGTTTTCACTTTTGTGACTGAAGGATTCAATCATTTCCTTGTAATAGGCATGTGTGTCTAGTATCATGTCAAACCCAACCTTGTGATCTCCACATGGTATAGTATCATGTATTCCCTTGAATTTTGAGAGAACTTTATCATTTTTGAATGTGTCTTAAATTGGTGGTCCTCATTGGTCATAATCGATGAGCTGGGGATATACTAGGTTTATCTCATGGGTTTGGTTGTTTGACTCAAAAGACAAGGTACTAATCATGAGTAGAGAGGAATCCTTGAATAGCATAGGTAAATTGGTTACAGGATCTTCCTCATCACTACTACTACACACATCAGTTATGTCAAAGGTAAATTTATCTATGAATCGACCTATGGATATAGGTAATTGAAGAGTGACTGTTGATAGTTGAGGGGGAGTTTTGACTATTATAACTAGGGGGGCCTCTACCAAGTATGGTTACCTTTGAAGGGGTACATCTAAGGCCAATATTTCTCATGCTCTTCTCCAAAATGAGTGGTCCTAGAAGACCATTGTTATTCTGTCCAAGTTTTTTGTTTCTATGATAGCCCATACCAAGCATCATTTACAATCCTTTGCTACTTCCATCCATAGGAAGATTAGGCGTGGGTCCTTCATCTTGGTATAGCAAGCTTGATATGTCTCTTTCATCTACCATCTCCTGACTTAGGTCTCCCCAACATCTAAATCTAGAAGGTTCTGCTCTGAAGGTTTGGGATGATATTTTAGCTAGTTGGGGTTCCCTATGAGACCTAGGAGATTGAGGTAACTCTCCTACCATGAAAGAGCCTTTCTTCATTTTATAATCTCCGCACCCATTGTCTTGGAAAATGACTTTGATTTTGGAGATATCAAGGATGGAAATTGTCTTTTTCTCAGAAGTGGAGGCCAAAGTAGCTAGGTTTACATATGGGGTTGAAGGGCCTTCATCATTCTTTGGGACTTGGGGGATTTTGTAGTACTTTTATTTCATATTTTTACAGTAAGAAAAGGGCTCAGGATCCCCATGAATCATGACCTCTTGGTTTTGGTATGGAAATTTGATGAACTGATGAAAAGTAGATGCAACTTCTTGCATCCCATGGACCCATGGATAGCCTAGGAGAATTTTATAAGGAAAATCAAGGTCAAGGACCTAGCATGTGGTTTCCATGATGGCTGGCCCTACTTGAATAGGGAGTTGAAAAGTGCCCTCAAACACTCTTTCTTGATCATGATATGCTATGATTGTTATGCCTTTACCTTTTTCAATAGCATCATCAGACAATCCCAGCTTCTTTATTAGTTTGAGTGAACATACATTTAGACCTACACCACCATCCACCAAGACCCTTTTGAGTTTGTTTTTATGAACCAGGACCTCAAGGTGGAGTGCATGATTATGAGATGGTTGGGCAGGAAATTCCTGATTGGAGAATGTTAGGAGACTTGGAGTGGTGATGTGTCTAATCATAGCTTGGAACTGGTCATCATCAATACTGGTGGAGATGGTGGATGAAGCCAATGCTTCCTCAAGGATCTTTTTATGTGCGAGTGAAATCTTCAATAATTCCATGATGAAGATTTGAACAAGGGTTCTTTTCAGCTAGTCTAAGACATTGTAACCATTGGGAATGGATTTAGGATTTGAGGTGGATGCCCTAGGTGGCTATGATGACCTAGTAATGGTAACTTTGTCACCACGTGTGGTGACTCCATGATCAACTTTGGCTCCCTTAATGTTTACAAAAATGACCCATTCATCTAGGGATGCACAAGATGATCATACACATGGTTTATATTAGCATAATTTTGCTTTCCATTATTGTTCCCTTTGTTATGATCTGACATTAGATTGATGTATATTTTTAGGTCTTTATTTCTAGCTAGTTGTTCAACATTCATGATGTTGTCATCGATGAGGTCTTGGATCAGATTTTCAGCCTCATGCAACTGGCTATTGCATTGCCCTTGATTTTATGAAAATCGCAAAAGTGATTCTCATTGTGCCACGGTGGTTTCACTTGGGGCTCTTGATATTTCTCATATGTTGGGATTTTGATGAGATTTTCATTTAACAATTTCCTCATGATGGATTCAATTGATTCCCCAAGGGATGTGTACTTTTTCTTGGGGGCATATTTATTTTGCGGGTGTGGTCCCCTTTGGTTATTTAGATTGTTGACTTGATTATTTGATGGTTATTGTGATACCACATTGGTTTGCATGTTGTTTCAATTGTTGTTTTGTGGTTGTTGGTATGATTGGGTGTTTTGTTTTGGAGCATTGATTATGACCTTGGCATCCACCACACCATTGTTAGTGACATTTTTGTTTCTCACCCACGTGTGAGGTTTTTCATTATAACTAGTGGAAGGGCAGTTGTCTTGATTTTTTAGATATGTGGGTGTCCCCCCTTGTGCAATAAGGGCTCTTTCAATGTTGAGTACCTTGGGGATCAACTGGTCGTAGGTGGTGATGCATTACATTTTTAGATGGAATGCCAAGGTTTTCTCAAGATTGGAAATGATGGTGCAAAATTTTTTCTCCTCTAGCATGGTCCACTTGCTCCTCTTGGCCTTGGATCACCATCGGTGTAGGAAAGAAGTGAATGATTTCCCCTTACCTTATTTGAGCGTAGATAGTTCCTCTAGACTAACATCCATACCAATATTAAATGTGTAGTTTTTTATGAATGCATCTATGATCTATTGGAACTTTTTGATGCCAGGATGAAGGCAAGAGAACCACTCCATGGCTAGACTAGCCAAACTTTGAGGGAATAGCTACATCAAATATGTATCATCATATGCAACCTCCATGCAATGTACTTGGAATTCCCTAATGTGATCTTTAGGGTTTCCTATCCCACGATATTTATGGAATTTAGGGATTTCAAACACCTTTGGGAATGGTACCATTGCAAGGCTTCTGTCAAATGGATAGGGGCACAAGTTGCTTGGTGTCTTTGTTTTTTTCCCTAATTGGAGATTGAGCACTTGCTATGAGAGAAATTTTATTTCTGTTGTCACATTTTCTTATGGATTAGGAGGTGGAGTGAATGTGTTTTGAAGTGGTTGAGGTGTTTGAGTGATGGGTGGAGTGTTGGGTATGTTGGTGGGAGTTTTTTGCAAGATCTGTTGAGTGATCAAGGCTTGTTGATATGCTTGCTTTTGTTGTTGCTCCAACAACATTTGTTGTTGGTCTTGTTGTTGTTGTTCCAAAAATGCTTGTTGTTGGTCTTGATGCTGCTATGCCAAAAATGCTTTTTGTTGGGCTAGTAATTGGGTGGCTTCTTGTTGATATGTTTGTTGTTGAGCTACTTACAATTGTGCCTAGTATTGAGCTTGCGCTTGTGTTTGTTGAGCTTGATATTGGGATTGAGCTTGAGCCTCTGCTTGCTAGGTTGTTTGTGTAGCTTGGGAAGCCTATGCAGCTTGGGCAGATTGAGTTGCTTGAGCTTCTTATGTAGCTTGGGCAGCTTGTTGTTGCAATAAAGCTTGAGCTTGGGCAACCTACTACGCTTGTTGTGCAGCTAATTGTGCTTGTGCTTGTTGGGTATCTAGTTGTGTAGCTTGTTGATTTTGAATTTGTTGAAGCTCCTTTTGATAGGTAGCTTGTTGAGCTGCTTGAAATGTGATGCTAAATGAGTTTGTCATGTTGGGTTTTTGTGGTGGGGGTGGCAGATTTGGAACGATGTTTGTTGTTGTGATGAGAGGTACCGTTGTATTGATGATAAGGATTTGTGTAGTGGATGGTGTAATTGATATCCTTGGTCCTTGAGAGACCAAGTTTATGGATGGTGTAGTGATTACCACCTGTTGTTGTGATATCAATGGCAAGATCAGAGGATTTAGTATGATGTTTTGATTTATTTATTGGGGGGTTGCTTTGATTTTGTTGATTGATGGTTGGTAAAGGGGGAAGGCCTAAACCAAGGGGTGGTGTGGATGTTAATGGCAAAGGTGGTAGTGGTGAAAAAATGGGTGGTGTATTCCCTAGAGGAAATGATGATGATGAGGGGTCAACGATTCCCCCTTGTCTGAATAATCCACCTTCTCCTTATGAAGTCATAGGGAGAGAGGTTTGTGTGTTGATAGGATATGTTGGTGTCGCATGAAAAGAGGATGGGTCATTGGGATCATGTAAGGTAAGTGAAATGTATGGGCGTAGCAGATTTAATGGGATGGTTTGACCCAAGATAGTGTTCGCATCCAAATCTTGGTTGTTCTCAAGGGGGTGTGTTTTTAGTACATGAAGGAATGAGCTCCCCTTGTTGACAATTGGTTGAGTTGGAGCAATGGATGATGTGATGCTTTGGAATGAAGATGGTGTGAATGAAATCAGTGAAATAATATCAAGAGGTTTCTCCACAAGAGTGTTCAAATCATAGTCGAAAGGGAGTTTAGCCCCTTCTTTTTCCAATTCAAGCATGTATTGTGAAGGATTGAATCTCATCATGATATTGACAATTTTGTAAGTTTTAGGATTTTGGACCATCTCAATGATTTCATCTTGTGCCATCCCTAAGACATTATTAGTGACATCTTCAACTTGACCTTCCTCTTGAAGATTTTGTGATGATAGAGGAATATTGGGTAGGGGATTGCTTGATCCAATGTGATTTATTTCAGGGGAGGTTTGGCTCAAGTCACTTGAAGTTGATGTTTCTTTGTTGGTTTCCATGTTCTTGTGTTGTGATCTAGTTTGCACCATAAAATAGGGATAAATTTTCAAGAATGTGTGGATGAACCTCTAATTCTTTAGATTTATCTAACTTTAGGCACAAAAGAGAAAATATAGGATGATTAAGGATCAAGTGTGATGATGAGATAAATGAAGGATGGATGGTGTGAATGTTTGAACTCTTGAGAAATCTTGAAGGAGATACTAGACTTTGGGATTTTTTGAATTTGGACTTTTGATTTGATTTGGTTTGGATAGTGAACTCATAAACTCTAAGAGGTTGGATGTTGTCCTCTAGTAAATTTATCCACAAGATGCTAATTTGACTAAATGTGTAAAGAAGGATTCATCTAGACACACCTAACCAAACAAGATGAGTTTGATTTGATTTGATTTTGGATTTTGGATAGTGAACTCATAAACCACAAGATGTTGGATGTTATCAAGGGATGAACTTGTTCACAAGAATTTGATAATTTGACTAAATATGTGGAGAAGGATGCATCTACACACATTTAATCAAACAAGATGATTTGGATTTGATCTAGAGGATTTTCTAAAAGCCTAGCATGAATGATTTTTCAAGATTTCCAAGAGTTGTTGGTGAGATGATTTTTGTATTTGATGTTTGAGGATGGATGAAAGTGATTGGTTTTTTTATCCTAAGATGAACCTAAAAAGACTCTTGTTTACAAGATCTCGATGTTGAAGAACATGCAATACTTCTTAAGTGAGATACTCAAACCTTTGAAAGAGACTTGGATTTTGACAATAGTAAAATGAATACAAATTTGGGTTGTTCCTTGATGCATGTTTGTAAAAGTTGCATTTCAATCTTTCTCTAAATTCATAAAGCATAGACAAACATTTCTTGTGATCTTTTTGACTAAGACCTTTGGACTTTGGTTTTTAGATTTTGATCTTTCTAGAAATCATTTGGAAGAGCACATGTGTGGAGTTCAATTGTTTCTTAGATTTTCTTAATGAATTAATTTTACCACAAGCACTCTCTTGATTAGATTTTTAAACTAGATGTCTAATGTCCTAACTTCTTCTTATCCCACAAAGTGCATTATGTGGAAATCAAGGAAATCAAGGAAAAAGTTCCCTAATGTTTACTTTAGTAAGAGAAAATTGGGATGTAAATTCAAATACTTAGAAACCTCTAAGGATAGAAACCTTAGGGCAAGCAATAGCACTTAAATTTTTTCAAAGGTATTTTCTCCTCCTAAAGGGTTTGAAATTTGATGTTCATGTTGAATGTTGTTTTCCACTGTTTTAGACCCAAGCAAAGTTTTTTGATTCCAAAATGATGCACAATCCTAGGATAAAATGAGACAATATTTGTTGAGTTCCCATTTGGATAAATCTAGCTATGCCTACTCTTAGCGGATGATTAGATGCTTGAACACACTAGCTCCCCTCCACAACACACACTTCTTGGGAAAACCAAGCATCAATACCCATGAAACTCCCATGACATACTTATCATCTCTACTAAGAGCCATAAAAATGTGGGATGACTTCAGAACAACCATTCTTGCACCCACAAATAGATAAGGATTTGTCCTTCTAAACAAAAGGTTATAGGAATTTTGTTCGTGTGGGATCATCCATATGATAAGAGACCATTGTTTCCCTTCTTGTTAGAACAATCCTCTTGATAATTGAACTTTCCTCAAGGATAAACAAAAGTGAGCAAGCACATCTGTAGTTCGATCAATCTTTTTTTAGAAACAAAGAGAGAACACATGCAATATACTCCACTCACACTAGCAAGATTTTTTTAATTTTAAGAATCCAAATTGAAGTGTGGAGGTAATCACTTATCCAACTTAATATCACAAAAATCCTTTTGATTCTCAAGATAGTCGTGAGGTGTGAGAGAAGCACATACATATTTTAAAAGATATTACTTTGGATAAGAGATTACAAAATATAAAAGGCACATGTTCATTTTAATCCTTCAAAGAAAGAATTTGATAATTTTTAAGCACCAATTTTGAAGTGTGAGATTTGTTTGTCCAATTGTTAAGTCCAAAAAAAAATTAGCAAGTTGCCTATGGTTCTTTTTAATCCCTTTGGTTTGTTCTTTTTAGAGCCCAAATGAAATTTATTGAGTCCTAAATCTTGAAAGATGGAAAATCCTTATAATGGAATTAAAATTTATTCCAAAGTGTTTAAAAACACTTGATACAATAGATTGAAGATTCAATAGAAGTATTTTTCTTTGTTTCCTCCTTTAACTTTTGACCAAGCCAACCTACAAAAACTAGTTAAAACTATAGAAACAAAAGCCACAAACCAGTTAGGAGTGAAAAGTAATAAAAATGGAAAAGCACATGTTGAAATTAATTTGAAAGTTGCCTTTTACAAAACTCCAATAGTGTAGTTTGCAATGGTGACACAGTTTAAAGAATTCAATGGTGTTGTATGGTGCCACTAGGACTGATAGTAGCAGACTTTGGAAAAACTAGTGACCGCATATGTGTCGCTATTTTGACCAACAACAAAGTTTGGAGTTTGGATGATCGGTTGACCGAAACATGGCAAAGTGTCGTAGTTTGGAATTCAAATTTATTGGTGGGAATGACTCAGTGTCATGGTTTGGAGTTTTTCAGTGTCACTATATAGTGCCACTGGACTGATAGTAGTGTAGTTCCTCTGCCAGTGGTGTACTTTCCAGTAGACACAAAAACTCAACAAACAATAGTAGAATTCCTCAAAAAAATGTGTTAATTTCTTCAAATCCACCCTCCTAGTGCCAAAATGTGAATGGTGATTCTATACCTACACAAACACAAAGAAAAAACACATAATTAGTCCAATATGCAAGTTACAAACAACATTCCCCATGAAATTCATTTGAAACATAAAAACAAGAAATAATATGAAGAACACAATAGAAAAGCTATTAAATCCTATTAAATGATTAAACTCTCAATCCCATGGGGGAATTGGTCCCATTTTTATGTGGAAAATGGCCCTTTCCCAATTCCTTGCAAGCTTGAATGATGATTGATAAATATTTGATGCTCCTTGGTGAAATTCCTGCATAACCTAGCTATGAAACTTGATGAAAACTAAGAAATGGATGAACAATACATGGAAAAATTCAAAATGTCAAGATAATGAATTTGCATAAAGTTGTGGATCCAAAATCCAAATGAGAGCCTCTTATATATAGATGAGAAAATTGGAGGATGAGGAAAAATTGATGAATGTGGGACAAAAGACCAACCAATAGCATAATGCCACTTGTCAACATGCTAATGGACAAAGGTTGAGCACATTTTGGTGAAACTACACATAAATGCTATTAGGTGGAAATTCAAAATTGATGAAATGAAAAGTTGGAGGGAGAAGAAAGTGAAGTTAATGCCACATGGCTCAAGGAAAAGGACATGTAAGAAACTTAAATTACTTTTTGAAAGTAAATGCAGATTTAATAAATCAATTAAAATGTTTTTCATGATCAAGTTGTAAAAGTTAGAGGATTTGATGGATTAAGATTAGGATTAATTGGGATTTGATTAATTTAGAAGGAGATTAGCTGATTTGACAAGTTGATTTAGATTTTAAGATTTAAATAAATCAAAATGAGAGGATAATGATTTTAGACTTAATTAAATAAAGCTTGATTTATTTAATTAAAGAGGTTGGTGTTAGTTTTAAATCAAATAAAGATAAATCTATCTAATTTAAATGAGATGACTTTAGAGATTAATTAAATAAAATTATGAATTATTTAATTAAAATGGGAACTAAAGGATTAATTAAATAAATTGATTTATTTAATTAATAAGAGATGAAGAATTAATTAGATAAAATTGATTTATTTAACTAAGAGATGGAATATGATGAGTTAGACTAGCAAAGGAGATGATTCAAGACAAACTAGTGTTAGTAAAATCAGGATCATGTGTATAGGATCAATCAGTATATTTCCCACGTCTACAGTATGGTATCTAATCAGAAAATTTAAGAAGATATTGATTCACCCCCCTTCTTAGTATCTTGGATCTTTAACAATATATAATGTCACACTCTACCGTCATGCATGGACCATTTTCACGCTTACAAATATCTTTGTCGTCAAAATCTTATGAAGAAGATTTAGTGTCTTTTATTTTAGCTTTTGTTAGACACAATGAAGCCAAACCCTTTCACTAACCGTTCACAGTGCCATCATGTATGGAAACTGGAGCATACATACAGTGAAGCCGAGTGCGTTTTGCATTTATCAACATCATATCGTAAATGGTACCTTGGCGGTCGACCCTTTCCTCAACTCTTAACTTGTTGGAAAATATGACTACAAAATAAATTGGATTATCTGGAAAATCCATTTACATTTGAAGGGATCACTGATGTCAAGTAAAACGCTATAAATTTTAACTTCAAAAGTGACGAAACTCCATAACACTGTGTGGTTGAAAAGGGAAAATGAAACAATCTATAAATTGCATGGGTTCTTCCTTTCATTTTTCCTTACATTGATCTTGGTTATAATTTGGGCCTTCTCTTAAATTTCTTTCAAGGATTGGTTTTATATTCAGTTTATTTTTTAATTATTTTTTTCAAGTCTATTTATAAAGAAATTTGGTTTGTTTTTTTTTAATTTTGGTGAATTCTTTGTTTTATATTCTTTTTATTTTTTATTTTTTAATAAAGGTTAGATTATATTTGTAAGATTTGTATTTAATTTATCTTTGTTTTATATTTTTTTATTTTTAAATTTTTTTTTTATTTTAATATTTAATGAAAATATTAATTCATTTTTAATGAGAAGTATTTTGAAATTTTTAAGTGACTTTATGAAAGGTTAATTATACTTAGGTTCAATTTTAATCATTACAAATATGTAGATAATCATGATATTTCTCTTATTGGATTGTTACCTTTTCAATACCTTGTTAATGCTACTTCTACATAATTATCTAAATCTCTTCACAATTAGTTTCTCAAAGCACTCTTTGGTATATAGATTCTTCATGACATTGGTACTATGGCTAACTCTTTTTCTTCTTTACATTATGTCTCTTCCCCTCTATCCAACACTCATCCTCTCTCATTGACCCTTAATATCCCCTCATCCTAAGGTAGAACCCCTCATAGTACATACATCTTATGTTTCCACTTCTAATTTGAACCCCACCTCTAATGTAATTTCCACCTATTCTTCTATTAGTGTACCACTTATCTCCCATCCCACTAGTTGCATGTTTCCTCTTTGATGCCCTACTAATTTGCTATGTTACTAGTGTCATCCTTTCATCTCATCGTGTTAGTGTTTTGGCTTCTTTGTTGGCTTATAGTGTTGCTTAGAATCCCTCTTGTGTTGTACACTTTCCTCTTATTCCTTGACATACACATACTCTCTCCACTATTACCCATGATACCACTACTATGACTATCCCCACCTCTATCATAGATACACTAGTATAGAAGTCAAATATTGTTGAAAACAAAGTTGATTATGTGAACTTGTGTAATGGGTTTAGTGGTAAATCAATTAGGAATAGAAATAATGCAATTATGTGAACTTGTGAATTGTTTGATCGAATGCCTCAAGTAATTGTGATATCATGAACCACGTAGTGCATGGACATGGCACAATAGAAATGATAGTATTGACACAAAATGGATTTGTTGAAAATAATTCAAAACTCTCAAGCAAATGGAATTAGTAGGTGTAAACCTAGATTCAATGATCTTGACCTCTCTTGACATTGAGTTTCTGAAAGATTCTCTACAAAAGAATGTTCTGCATATAATGGATCAAGGGACTTTTTGATATCAGTGGGAGTTATTTTATGGTCTCTCTGATATAGAAAAAATTGGAAGGGTGTATACTTCATCAAAGAGAAAAATAAATATTGGCAAAACAAAATGATTTGTCCCTCTAACATAATACATCCCCACCAAAAATGCAATTGAATATTAAATAAATATTATATCGAGAGGACATTGAAATATCAGATTGAGAAATTTGGAGTCTCTTTGAAATTATGGAAATAGAAAGAACATACAATTGGCTTAAGTAATTTACTGAGGGGAGAAGTGAATATCGACAAGAGAAAAGTTTGAGTTCCTCTATGTACCAAATGCATACCCCTACCAAAATACAAACAAAAGATTAAATGAAAGTATGATTATAGTAAGGAAATATTACTTTGAGAAAATATGAATTTCACATTTTCACCAAGGGAGTTATAAAGTGGGTGATTATTTTTACTTGAGGAATAAGGTGAAAGTGCATACAAGAAAAAGTGAAACATTTCCACCAAAGAATAAATATGAATGTGAAAATTGCCAACAAAATAAGGATAATAACAATTATCATTAAAATTAATCTTCACGGAGATGCAAAGATAAAAGTGAAAATTAAATATTTTATTTTTTTCCAAAGATGATCAAGATAATGAATAGTTGCATCAGGTGGATATGTGAAGGGACATAACCTTGTAAATGCATAGTATAAATGAGATAAAATCAAAGGAACAATAATTAGATATTAAATATTACATAGTAGATCATTTTTTCATCAGCAAATCAGAATACATATAGGAGGACATAATAGAAAATCATTTTGGAAAAGACTTTTGATATTATTGTAAAATCTATATTTGAAGCAAATTAATGGAGGAGAAATTATAATTTCATGCCCGAGTTCTAGTGTTAATTGTTTGTTGATTTAACTGATAAATATTATCATGTTGTCTCCAAGGTTGATTTTTCCTTATTATTTAAATTGGGGTAAACCCACAAAACTAGTTTACAATTCCAGTGACGAAGGAAAATTACAAAAAATGCCCCCATGGAGAAAATTTTGGTTTTTGGGGGTTTGAACAAACTTTTGGTTCGAGTGAACCCAAAGGGGCTTCATTCGAACCCCCCTTTGAGCGAACCTATTAAATGTTGGGTCCCACCATATTCCACATTTCTTGTAATGAAAAACAATGGAAAACTTTGTGGAAAGGGGGTTCAATCAAACCTAGGTTGAATGAACCTCCAAGGAGGGTCCACTTGAACCTAGGTCCATTTGAACCTTGCTTTTCCCCTCTTCTCCCTCTCTGGCACCAAAAAATCTCCAAAATTTTACCCTTTGAAGCTCGAGTTGAGGATAAAAATGGAGGAGACTTCACAAACCCAACTAGATGATGGTAGTCCTCAGAATGAGCTATCCAATGAATATAATTTTAATATGTTTTGGTTTTATTATGTATTTTCTTTTTTAGTTTGATTAAACATAGGTTTTTCATCAAAAATCAAGCTCTTTGTTCTACACATGTGGAAAAATAGAAAATTATCAAAATGAAATTTTGAAAAATATGTGTGGGCTAGGTATTGATGTCCTTGCTCTAGTAAAAAAAGTTTGGATTTCAATAGTTAAAAAAAAAATTGAATTTCAATATAGGGCAGGTGCATGAAGTTGGGTTACACTTTTGTGGCCAACTCCAAAAAAAATTTGAAAATGACATAACACGAGCTCAATATAACGCACTCACATTATGTCATTTTAAAAGAAAAAAAAAAGTGAAAGTGATTCATTTTCTGTTGTCTATTTTTCTGCTTTGTCCGTAGCCAAAAACCCTCATCTTTGCGCTCGCATTCTAGGATGAGGCATTCTACAAAAGTTATCAACAATAGTTTTTTTTTCTTTGCAAACATGGCACGATGATGACAAAGAGGTGCAGGAGGTATGTATTGTTTGCTATTTGTTTTGAATTTCTTAGTTTCAAGTTGATTTTGTTTGTTTTAGGTTAAATTTGATTATTTTTTTAAAAAATTGTAGGAGATGCAAATGATCCTACAAATCCTCAAAATCCTCAACAAGAAGAATAGGAAAATCCTCAAC
>VDFB02000002.1:207674427-207752315 GCA_007258455.2 Sequoia sempervirens | reverse complement strand
GAATGTTGTTGGAGCATTGGTTAGCCCAAATGGTATAACCACAAACTTGAAGTTTCCACAATGATGGCGAAAAGCGGTCTTCTCAACATCCTGCTCACGAAATTTAATCTGATGATATCCCAATTTCAAGTCTATCTTTGAGAAGTAACAGGCACCATGGAGCTCATTAATAAGCTCATTTATATGGGGTATGGGATATCTATTCTTAATATTCCTCTTATTCGGGACTCTGTAATCTATGCACATATGAAGATTACCATCTTTCTTCTTCACTAGAACAACTAAAGAAGCAAATGGTGATTTACTCGGTCGAATGTGACCCATAGCAAGAATCTCCTTGATAGTCTTCTCTATCTCATCTTTAAGTTGCTTTGGGTGCCTATAAGGAGTAATC
Source organism: Sequoia sempervirens (assembly GCA_007258455.2). Taxonomy (NCBI): domain Eukaryota; kingdom Viridiplantae; phylum Streptophyta; class Pinopsida; order Cupressales; family Cupressaceae; genus Sequoia; species Sequoia sempervirens. The sequence goes on along the minus strand of VDFB02000002.1, from coordinate 207,751,921 downwards.
ATGATGGGATTGGTGCCCTCCTCAAGCTCTATGATGTGCTCAATACCCCTATCTGGAGGTCTCCCTAGTGGAATGTCACTGAAAACCTTCCCGTGCTTAACTCTCAACTGCTAAATGTCAAGATGATATTCGGTCTTATGCTATCCCTCCTATGTAGGTGTCAAAGTGCACTCAGCAACCCACTCAACCATGTCATGATCCATAAGTCTCTCCATTCATTGGAAGGAAATATTCCTGACGTTACTGTCTCGAATAGCCTTCAGGATATGAGTCTTCCCATCCACCTCGAACCGAATCTCCATGTCTTTGAGACGAAGTGTAACTTCCTCAAGGGAATGAAGCCACTTCATGCCCAAAACTAAATCAATATCTCCCATATTCACCACATAGTAATCAACCTTGAATTCATAATTATTCAAGTGCAAGCGAAGATCCTTAATCATACGGTCACACCTGAGAGTATAACTGTCATCCACCTTAACCCGAATGCCCTCAAAATCTTCAGTTATGAGTCCACGCTTCTCCAAAAATCTAGCATCGATAAAATTATGGGTGGCACCTATGTCTAAAAGGGTGATAACCTTTTGACTAGCCAAAACTCCATGAAGAATGAAAGATCCCTCCTGGCTAATGCTAGATAAATGTGCTTCCTGGAGTTAGAGTCCTTACTTTGCCCCCACCTTAGGCTTTGAAGCCTCTTATTCTGACTCCTCAAAACTCTCCTATTTTTTAGAATTCTCAGATTCTGAATCCTCATAATAATCCCACATAAATATATTGGCCTTACCCTTAGGTCGCAAAGGACAATCATGGTTAGCATCATAGGGACCCTTGCAGTAGAAGCAAAGCTTCTTGCTACGCAAATCATTAAGAGTCTCACGATCCAAGGGTGCTACTGATTTTTCCCTTTGAATCACTCTTAAAATAAGATTTCTCCTTATTTTTATTGAATCCCTTGTCCTTAAATGAAGAAGTAGTCCTAGAGTTGAACTTGGTAGATGGAGCTGCAAGTTCCATGTTGCATGCCTTCTTCATCCCTTCTAGTAGTGAGAGTGGATCAAATGCTTTGATCCATCCTCTCATTGGCTCCAACAATCCCTCCATGAAGAGTATAACTAGACGCCTCTCTAATATGTTGGGAACCATCACTGATAACCGTTGGAAGTCTCATATGTAATCCTCCAAGCTACCAACCTGTCTCAACTAGGCCAAATCTCTGAAGTAAGTCTCAGGATCCTTCTTATCAAACTGTTCCACCAACCTGTCCACAAACTCCTGGTAAGTGGTGATACGGTCATGCTGAAGTGTCACCATCCTATGATGCCACCAGTCATAAGTTGCCCCCTCAAGATGCAAAGTAGCATATCTAATAGCATCCTCCTCCACCATGGGACACAATGTAAGGAAGGTATCCAGCTTACTGATCCAAGTATGTGTTGTAACCCTACCATTGTCATCAAACATAGCTAGAGTGAGCTTGTTTGTGGCGTGTTTCAGGTCACTATTTTAATGTCTAGGTCTCTTATCTAGCATGTTCCTATGATGCTCTCTCCTCTATATGAGAAACCTATCAAAAGTAATTCTCTCTAACCTCTGGGGTCAATAACTCTCACTCATCATTTGTTTCCATAAGAGTATCAGTGAACACCCCCTCAGGCTCCTCATCTGCCATAGCCCCTTCAGGCTCCTGTCTCACAAAAGTAGGGTGGGTAGGCCTATCTACTATCCATGAGATCATCCTGGGTATCCTCTGTGAACCTACATCACTCATGTCCTCGTCACAACGTGGTGACGGCCTCCTAGGTGTACCCATCCTCTGTATAACCATGGTCAATTGTTGTAATACATCAGCTACCTGCTACTGACCTGTTCGAAGATCTCTAAGAGTCTATCTAACCTCTGTATCATCATCCCAAGGATCTCGAGGAATCTCTGTTCTGTCAGCCATGGTACCCGGGTTCCTGTTCAATTCTTGTTCCCTGTCAAACAAAGCTCTCCTACGAATGTAATATCTATGAGGCCCAACCTCCTATGGCTGCATATGAATCCCAAACCCTCAAGATGGCAGGAAACCACTCTGATACTACTGAGATGAACCCTACTAGTTCAACTTTCTACTTATGTTGCTCAAATTGATTCTTTTGTGTATTTTGTGTATTTTTGTTTTTTTTATGAATTTTTTGTGCAATAAGGGTTTTGGAATATTTTTGAAGAAAGGGTGCCAGAACAAAATAAATGCATAAAATTACAAATACTCAAAGCACTATCGACTAATGAAGGGTGATGAATCTTTATTTGGAATGATGAATGTTTACAATACTGAACTGATAGCATGCATACAAAAAGGCAATTAAATAAACAATATCTAAGGAACTTGATTTCTGATTTGCAGCCGCCTGTAGAAGGTCATGAAAAGTATAGCCATCTTGTTTAAGGCATTTCTCCCACTGGACAATAGTTGCTAAACCCTAAGGAGTCCAAGGCGTCCACTAGAGACTAAAAAGGCAACCTAAAAACAAGGCGCTTTGATGGTTGTGAAGAAAATGCCCTTGCAGCTATGAAGTACAACCCTAGATCAGCAACGAACAAATCTGTACCACCTTGGAAAGTGCGCAAGATGGCTAATAATTGATGGCAAATGGAAAGATTCTCCTCTAGAAAGAAATCGGTCCAATCATTGAATAAAAGAAACTCACAATAAAATCTTTAATAACCTCTGAATGAAGTTATTCAACTGCAGGCAATAAATCAACTGATATTTCATAGCCTCTGAACTGCAACACTGAAGATGGCTCGTTCTCCAATGTAGAAGAAAATGGTAAACCCTAGGCTTCGTTCTCTGGAAGAAGAATTCTAAAAATCAATATCATATGCAATTCATAAAAATGAAGTTTTCACAAGTGAAAACCTTATATTCTTTCAAGAGGGTCAACTTCCCTCAAAAAGCACCATTTAAATAAAAATTGAATTTCACTTTTAATAATTCCATAGTTTGGGCACCCAAAATAGTTATAATTATTAATTGAACTTGGTCCCCTTTCCATGATGGTTGACCCCTTCCATAAAGTCACTTAAGTTATAATATTTAATTATATCATAACTTTATAATATAAGCTCCAAATAATTATTATTTATTTTAACACATAAATATTAATATCTCTCTCAATATAAGTCCAAATGACAAACCGTCTGAAGCTGGATGATAAGTGACTGAATCTGCATATGACCATACTATACTACTAAAAATAGCAAGGGTGCTCTGCTGAGTGTCTCCACTTACTAAAAATAGTAAGTCAAGCAAATGATATTTGAAAGACCCCGAACGAAAGCCAAACTAACTAGTTATGACTACTGAAACCAAGCCATGCCTCGACAAGACCCTCTATCCTCCATATTAGCCTACGAGGGTCACATAATAGGCTAATCTCAAGTACTGAGAGATGTCAACTGGAAGGGGACATTACATTTTTTTTTAAATAATACCTTTAAAAATATCATAGATTGATTTTTAGTATTATAAGTTTGATTTTAATTATTGTGGTTTAGTATTTTAAGTTTGATTTTAATTGTTTTTATTTGGTTGAACAAGTATGATTAATTTTTAAGTGAAAAAACATTAAAAGTTTTAAATTATATTTCCATCTATATAATATCATCACTCCCAAAAATGATGATATGACTTGTTAATATATTTTTAAGTGTTTTGAAGGCATACATTGTTATGTTAAATAAAATGTGTCATATTCTACTGTAAAAAATTTGGTTTAATTTTTTTTTTCCTATTTTTTAAATGCCCTTGAAGATATCCTAAGATCTTAAAAGAATCATGTAATTAAAAAAAAACTACTACAATATTCTCCAAATAATCTTAGTTTAATATAAATAAATGGTGCAAAATGTATGTCAATAAAAAGATAATGACATATGATGTTAGTGATAGTGTCCCACCCCTTATATAGATGGTTTTTGGAAAAGACTCTTAAAATAAACTATAAATTCAAATGTTTCTATAAATCCATTTTGGATAGCTAGAAGCTAACCACCTCAAAGAGTAATTAGCCAAAGTCTTTGAAATTTGTGCAACATATTTACTATATTTTTCCTTTTTCTTGCTCAAGTGTTATGCTTTATGGTGGTACACTTCATTTTGGTTTAAACATATTCATTGTTTACCTGCTCTTGATCCCCATCCATTACATGCACTTGGTGATTCTCGTGAGAGTTACACCAATATGCCAATTGACACTTGTAACATTAAGAAGCAGGGGTCAATGTAAATGCTTACAAAAATTATTCAAAATTAATGATAACTTTTCCAAAGCTTGCAGTGTTCTTACAAATCATTATATAATGATAAATAAATTCAAAACAATACGAAAGATGCCTAAATTTCTAGCCTACATAGGATATGTTTTGGACATTACCAAAGAACCTTGAGAAAAAGCTTTGTGTAGTTAAGAGAGAAAGAGCAAGGAGGTGTCTTCTTTCAAGGAAAGTTTGCATTGATCAATTTTTTTGTCAATATGCTACAACATATGTGTTTTTATTCAACATTTATGCAACAGCTAGTAGATGGGATGATCGCACAAGAGTAAGAAAGCTTAAATGAATGGTGGTAATAGAATGAATAGTTTTTTGAAACACAAAGGTGAATGATTTTAGGCTAGAAAAGCTAAGTTGGTTTTATTGGCATTACACATTTCTAAATTTTTTATTTTTTATTTTCTATTGTGTATTGGAATGATTTGACGCCACCTAGATTACAAGTAGTAGGGATTCAATCAACAAACATGACGGAAAAAAGGATTTCAAGAGTGGAAGCTATGAAGTATGACATGACTTAAAAAAATCCAAGGGGTCATGTGAGCCCTAAGCTGGAGGAATTCCTATGCCAATATTCTACAAACAAAGAATCAATGCCTCTGACCATGGAGGGCATGTGTTATGGATGTATTATAAATAGAAATATAGTACATGCTTTTATATTTCTGTAAAATCCACATTGATTCTTCATTTTTTTGTTAATGGAATGTCTCATGAAATTGCTTATGAAGTATTCTAGTGGAACTTTTTGGTATTTTTTTACAAATTTAGTCATTTTATTTGTTGAAATATTGGGAAGTGATCTACAATATAATGTATAAATGCATTTTCTAACTACATGGAATGTCAATCACAGAGAAGACATTATAAGAAAATTTAAAGAAAACCAAACTATACTAGATATTTGTTATGAGTTATTTGATTTACACCTACATTAAAAACTCTAAGGATGGTCAAATGATTTGAAGGGACATTTAATATAAATACTAGTTGTATAGAATGCATTAAGAGAAAATTTATTGCAAATGAAGTAATGACGATTACAACTATTCACTCGAATGACAGGTTTGACAATTGAAAAAATAAAATATCTCAAATGAAATTAGATCTTCCAAATTAAATCAAGTTTTTTCTCAAATCATGGATTTTGTTCTATATGCATTTTGTTAGTTTTGTTTTAGTATATTTAGTTTTCTCATGTAGGGGAATAGACAGGAACAACTAGGTTAATTGGTACATTAAGTGTGGCCAAGTTTTTGGTGGGTTTCTTTGAAGATTTTTTTTTATGACATTAGCTATATGCCGAAATAGGAGAAAATAGTTTTGGATAGTATGGGTAGTGTTAATAATAGATAAAAATTATCTAGTTTTGTTGAAAGTGGGGAGAGTTTTTGACTTTTGTAGGCATCACAAAAACATAAATACTGCATTTGAAGTTTGTGTTGTGAATGTAACATAGTAGGTCTTTAAAGAGTGATGATAGAACATTGTGAGAAGGTTAACTTACATCTATCAGAGTGGGTGATTTGGTGAATTAGTTCTATTAGTATTAGAAGGCGATTGGGGAGTGGTGCTGCAAGGCAAGAGGAGAACATTAAAATTGACCTTTCAAAGGTTTGAAGAGATTGACTACATGATTAGAGCCAATTTTTCATGAAAGGGAAAGGATTCGATCTTGGAGTGTGTTTATTGAGGTTGGTGTTGCTGATAGAGGAAAGAATTCATTGAGAAAGATGTACGGTGCTTAAGAAACAAGGAAATTGAATGTAGTCCACATTAGATATGATGAAAGTAAGGACATCCTTGCTAATATTTCTCTAACTTTACCATTTTTTGATTTGCACAAAATGGGAAATATGACATGGAATTTTTTTTAAAATATATATATATATATAGGAAAAAATATATATGGATAAATAGTTTATACTTAAGTACATTTTACTATGTGCATTTCTAAAGTAAAGTAGAAAAATTACTATCTACATATATGATAGACAATCAAAGGTAAAAATATGTCATCACATGAGGAATATAAGCTTTTGACCTAAATCAAAATGTAAACCTATAAAACTAAATATATCTAACTATTTTGTATCCATACCTAAATAGCAGCTACAAAAGACTTCCACACACATTTTTAGGTTACAATATATTAATTAAGAGAAATAGTGAGAAAAGGGCAACCAAAATCAAGGATATTAAAAAATTGTATGAAAACATAAAACTTGCATTATACTAGAATCACATTTCAAACCCATAAAAGAATGCATATGTTCATATGTCACCTCATGATTTAATAGGTTTGCGGTATCTAATTAGTGCCACACTAGCCACAACAATCACAAAAACAACAACAATAACAATAAAAACAAATGAAAATATGTGGCCTATATCTAATGATCGTCATAGGATAAACTCACTACTTACTCCCTCTCTCACTCTTTCCCCCTTATCTCTCCCTCTTTCTATCCCTATCTCTCCCTCTAAATAATAGATCTAAATTTTCCCTAATCGACCTTCCACACCTCTTTGGCATACCCATTGCACACCAAAATATGATTGCTAATTTAATAAACATAAGATAATGAAGAAGGTGGATGTGACATCCACAAGATACTCTCAAACACAAACACATGTAACAGACATGCTCAAATGTGTGCTGCTGCACAATATCATTAATTCATAACATGATTACAATCAATACATTGAATGTTGTTGCATTCATGATCACTTGATCATTACATTTGCTTGATACCTTTGCTTTACAATTGCCTCAATATATAGAGGTCTTTCATTCATGCCTCACATTTCTAGACTGTTCTATTGCTCATCTATTTCTAGAAACTTCCTCTAGAATATTCTAACCTAGAACATTCCAAGTTTCTAGAATTTTCCCTTTTTTAGCTTTTTGCTTTTTTCTCATTTAATTAATTAATTATAATTTACGGGAGAAATTACATATGCCAACACTCTCCCTTAATTTTGACCGCATATTTTTCATTCCCAAATTCTATTTCCAAATCTTGTCTTTCAAGTCTATTAACTCACTCAAATCTTTTTCTTGCAAACTATCTTCAAGATCTACTAATATTTTTCTTCAACTCTTACCCACTGCTACGGCAGTCCTTCAAACCTTGATTATCAAATATTTCAAAACTTCAAACTGGAAGTCTTCTCTGCAAACTTGCTATCTGTAACTTTCCATCTTCTCTGACGTCTTGCTAAACCAACAAACCTCTCTTGATTTCTTTCATCTTTGACATAAGAACATTTCCACTTGAACAATCTTTTGAACATACCTGTCATCTTTTGCCAACTTGATCCATAATTCCATCCACAATCCATTTGCATGCTTCCTGTATTTGTCTTCTCTCTTTGCCAACACATCTTCTCTGAATGATTTCTCAAACCACATATTCTGCATGGATGTAGATCCCAACATGTATCCTTTGCATGACCTTTCCTGTTACAATGACAACATTGCATATATTCCATTTCTTTAACAAATTTGGTTACACCTGTATTATTTTCTTTACCTGACACATATCCAAGACCTTCATGCTTTGGCCTCATTATTGGCTTAATTGGCTCTCTCATTCCTTGATCATGCCTTCCTAAGCCTTTACCTTTGTATCCCATTCTTTCCATGATCTTTAAACCAACATTCATTTCATTGCCATTACATCTAACAACATTATCATTTTGACAATTTTTATCACAAATTTCTTCAGCAAAAACACATTTCTCAATTGACAAATTCAAATCCTCTGTACTACATGAAACATCACATACGGATTTTGACTTCAAACATTCATTCAATTTTGTAATTTCCTTCATCTGCAAACTATTTGCTTTTTTTAACTTCTCTTCTAAATCATCAACCAATTTCACTCCTTTTTCCAATTCCTCATTCCTTGTATTAATCTCATCAAACAATTTTAGTTTTTCTTCAAGCTCTTTATTTTTCTCTCTAAATTTGCACAATTCCTTCACCTGCAAATTATTTATTTGTTCCACAAACTTTAACTTATCCTCTAGCTCTTCAATTGCCTCTCTAGAATCACTAATTACATTTAAAAGGCTACATTTTTCTGCTCCCATTTCTTTTCCTTAATTTTGCCAATTCTTTTTCTAAAAAATCTTTTCACATTTTAAACTTGTATTTTCTTTCTTCACCTTTATTAATTCTTCTTCTAAATCTTTTGTTTTCTCTTTCTTTACTCTATCATCTTTTCCCATTGAATCAAACAAATAAACTTACCTTATTCTTCTTTACGTGCCTTCCAATATCTTCTCCTTTGTTGACTAGAAAATTGGCTACACAAATCTGCAATCTAAATTACAATGATGGCTGCAAAAACAACTATCAATTTCAATGATCTGTATTTACCTTGCGAGTGGCATAAGACTTCTCCTTTTGAAAAATATTGTGATCTATCCTCCATTGTATGCTTTCATTGGTTGCGGTCTTCTAAAATCTGTAAATTTGCCTCTACTTTAAAAACAACAATCCTCTCTTTTCCTTTAAAAACAACAATCCTCTCTTTTCCATTACAAATGCATTTAGATTTGTTTTTATTATTTGTTCAGGGAAATTAAAACTTGTGACACCAACAACGATCTTCACATTACAAGAAAACTCATTTCCAAAGAACAACAATTCTCAACTTTCACCTAATCCACAACCACCTGCAATCTCCCTAAAGAGCAGCGATTTGAACTTCATAAAAATAGTGATTCTTACCTCATGAACTGCACCTTGCTTTCTATGCTATGATCTATAGATGCTAGGAAAAAATTTGATCTTTTTTGGGCTTCTGAAACAATCAGGCTACAGCGATTTCCTTACTAACAAAAGCTGTAATTTCTCCAATCTTCAATCCAAACCTGAACTTCACAGCAATCTGGTTCTGATACACGGCTTTAACAGCTGCAGCTGATTCTTGCTTTCACCGGTCTCCTTTTGACTTCTGGACAGCGATCTCTTCAAACTTTATTCTCCAAGCGACAATCTCTCTCTGATTAACAAAACTTTCCTTAATAGCAGATTCCTTTGCACAGTGGATTCCTCACACTCAGACTTGGGGGGTTCTTCAAACGAGCTTCAGCAGCTTCTTTTATCAGCAGCGATCTCAACTCTTTTAATTGTAAACTCTGCTTCAATATGCCTGATGACGTTTCATCTTCTCACTGGCAGCGAACCCTTCATTGGCTGCACTTTCCTCTCGAGCCTGCAACAACGACTACACCAATCTCCTCAAATTATCAACAAAGCTTGAGGCTGCAAATATTGATTTCCATCTCACAGTCCACGCAGCTCATTCAAGGTAGCTCTATTATCAACACACAATCTAAAATACTCACCGCCAAAAATATCCTCGTGATTCTTTACCAAGCAAAATTTCACCATCTGGGCTGATAATTATTATGAAGAAGGTGGATGTGACATCCACAAGATACTCTCAAACACAAACACATGTAACAGACATGCTCAAATGTGTGCTGCTGCACAATATCATTAATTCATAACATGATTACAATCAATACATTGAATGTTGTTGCATTCATGATCACTTGATCATTACATTTGCTTGATACCTTTGCTTTACAATTGCCTCAATATATAGAGGTCTTTCATTCATGCCTCACATTTCTAGACTGTTCTATTGCTCATCTATTTCTAGAAACTTCCTCTAGAATATTCTAACCTAGAACATTCCAAGTTTCTAGAATTTTCCTTTTTTAGCTTTTAGCTTTTTTCTCATTTAATTAATTAATTACAATTTACGGGAGAAATTACATATGCCAACAGATAAAAGAGTAGTAGAAAAATTGACACACAATCACTTTGATCATCTTATAAGGTCGATGGAGAGCAATGAGCTCGATTTAACATTTAAAGTTGATCGCCTTACATTAGATACGTCTTCAGCATAATTATTTGTTTTAGTTATCCGCTGAAGACGGCACCGATAGTGAACAGTGTTTCTTTAGTGTGGCCAGAAAGAATCCCTGTCCTTTCAAAGCCTTATCCTCCTTTTTACGTGGATGTTTCGATGAAAGGACTGAACCCACCTTATTGTTTGGACAGATTGGGGATAATCCAATTCCTAAATCATTTTCCTTTTTTCCTTGGGTGTTTCAAGGAAATGATTAAACCGTCTCATTTCTACAGGTGGCACTTGTCCAATTTCTCAACATTTTTCTTCCACTATTTTTCATCGAAACGATGAGTAAAGCAATGAACCCCAAAAAATGATCTATTTAACTCACTCTAGCCTTCCTCTACCACAACAACTCATCTTTCATTATGCATACTGCAATCAAATCCTATTTTCCCTATTCATTCCCTTTCTATTGTTCAGAACGGATTGTTAGCATTTGAACTGGAGCTAATGGCATCTTCTTCATCATCTCACCAACAAAATCAGGGATTTCAATGCCTTCTCTGGAATAGACCCTTCCAAGAAAAGAAGGAATGTTTGTGAATCTTCAACATTTTTTGATATGTTCATCAACCACAGAGGCCTTGATGTCAAACTAATTTGGCTACTCAGCTTTACAACTCCCTTGAGCAGTTGGGAATACGGGCATTTCTTGATTCACGAGAGAAGGAACTTGGAAATTTGTTTCCTTCTATTATCGAGACAGCCATCCATTCTGCTAAGGTACACATAGCCATCTTTTCCAAAAGATATGCAGAGTCATCTTGGTGTTTGGATGAGCTGGTTCTCATGTTACTAAGCCAGGCCAAAATTATCCTTGTGTTTTATCAAGTGAAGTCGAGTGACCTCCGACAAATAGAAAATGGAGCATATGCTGATGCATTCCTTAAATATAAAGAGAAAGGTAGATATCTAGAGAAGCTTAACATGTGGAAGGAAGCCCTTCAGTCTCTTTCATCTATAGCCGGCGAAGAATTTAACAAGTAATATATTACTATAATTTTCTAGTTGTACCTTATATAATTTTCACTTCAAATCTGGTTTAACATCTTTCTCATGGAATCCTTCTCTTATTTTATAAAGTTTCGATGACTGGCACTGCCAAAAAGTAGTAGAAGCTGTGCAAAAAGAAGTACAGAGGAAAACATGTTTATATGTTGCTGAATACCCAGTGGGGCTTAACAAACTTGTGAAAGATTTTGAAAGGCCCTACCTTGATGGACTTGTAAAAGATAATGAGAAAAAAAGTGCGAGGCTGGAGAATGTAAAGGATAAGTCTAAGGTGGTTGGTATTTTCGGCATGGGTGGACTGGGAAAACAACTCTCGCTAAAGAATTGTTTAAACGAAAGAATCGTATTATAATAAATCCAGCTTTTTGTTTGATGTCCGAGAAGCAGATGTGATAAGCCAAACCTTGTTTGCAAGGTCAGCAGCTTCAAAGATCTCTTCAAAGAGTGATGAGTTTTATAAGTATAGAGGAAGCAATCAAAGATCATCTAGAAAGGAGCCCTTTAAACTTCTAATAGTTGTAGATGACATCGATCATGTAAAGCAGTTAAATGCCCTATTGGTCATGGATATCTTAAAAATCTGGTAATTGCCTGGTTATTGTCACAACCCGTGACGAGGGGGTGCTGATAACTGCAGGGATTCTGATCGTTATTGCTTTAAAAGGAATGGACAGAAATTATGGGAGGAACCTTCTTGCTGGCATGCCTTTGATCAATCCCTTCCACCTAGCGGGTACGAGGTGCGGGTTGACCTTTGTAGCCGCGTGTGGAGGCTTACCTCTTTCTCTTCAAGTTCTGGGCTGGCACGTTCATGGTAGAAATAAGGGTTACTGGAGCTCAGAATTGATTAAATCTCATAAAATGCTACATCGGGATGTAAAGCAAAGACTGAGAATAAGTTTTGAGTCATTGTATGATGAAGAAAAATAGGCTTTCATGGATATTGCTTGTTTTTTTGTGGGAAAACTGATAGATGAAAGAGTATTGGAGGCATCAGGATGGAATGCTCACAATGCAATTGAAACACTCAAAGATAAGTGTCTTCTAGAGACTAAAGATGTTTTTGGTTAAGAGAAAGGACTTGTATTGAGAATGCATGACCACCTGAGAGACATGGGAAGAGAAATCGCACATGAGCTCAGCCCTCCCCATCGCCTGTGGCGTCGTCAAGATCTGAAATCTTTGGTATGCTTGTTACCCCTTAAGATTTCTCCTTAGTATTGCAATATTCATAATCTATACGTGTTAATACATAAATAGAAATCTGAGCCGCTTGTGTACATGCAGGAATCAATGGGTTTCAAAACAATACTCACCAAAACCAATATTATGTGTTTCCATTCCATTTTTGACAAATCAATGGGTTCTCAAGTTACATTCTTTTTAAGCCAGCCAGATACCTGCCTTGAGACGTCAGCTTCCTTACTATGGCTCCAGCTTGAGGACAATTTCACAGAACAACCATGCATCCCTTCATGGATTCCCCTTCAAAATTTGCAGTATCTGAACATCAAAGGCGGACGACTCAAAACATTGTGGAAGAATTGTGTACAGGTATTTTGATCTTGTCTCTCAATGATTAAATTTCCGTTTAGACTATGGTGGAATGCATTATGTTATGGTTGTCTCCAGATTATTTTTTATCATTAAAATCTTTACACAAATTTATCTTGAATTTCAGGCGCCCTCTCAGTTGAAAGAGCTGCGAATTTCTGAAACCTCTTTGAAAGAGTTTCCAAATTTTGCAGAAAACGTGTTCTTAGAAAATGGGGGAAAGTCTAGTAGTGTTGAGGCTCCGATGAGCAGCCTTGAAAAGCTAGATATTAGCGGTGAACATTTTGTATCCAAGATATTAATTAGTGGAATTCACTATCCCAGCCTTAAGTCAATCATACTTCATGACATGGAAAATATTACGGAAGTGAATTTAACAAGGGTAAAGACATTAAATTGTCTAGATATTAGAAACTGTAAGAAACTCAAAAGATTAACAGTAACATTTGATCTTACAAATCTTGTGCTGTTAAGCATAAGTCAATGTCCAAACCTCGAGCTTGAAGATTTGTGTCTCCGGAGTGGTTTCAAATATCTGGAGAGGATTGTTATTTCAAATTGTAAGAAACTCAAAAGATTGGCAGGAACATCTAATCTTGCAAATCTTGTGCTGTTAAACATTTAAGTCAATGTCCAGATTTTGAGTTTAAACTCATTCAGGAGCCCTCTCAGTTGAAAGAGCTGCAAACCTCTCAAAATTCTTTGAAAGAGCTTCTAGATTTTGTTGAAAAAGTGTTCATAGAAAACGGGGGAGACTCTAGTAGTGTTAGTAGTGAGAAATTTATATCCAGGATATTAATTAGTGGATTTCACTATCCTAGACTTGAGAAACTAAAACTTCATGACATGGAAAAAGTTATGGAAGTGAATTTAACAAGGGTTAAGACATTAAATTTTCTAGATATTAGAAACTGTAAGAAACTCAAAAGATTGACAGGAACTGATCTTCCAAATCTTGTGATGTTAGAAATTAGTGAATGTCCGAAGTTTGAATATTTCCGTCTCAGGGGTGTGAAGTGTCCTTGGATAATAAGATTTGATAGATCGGATATAAAGTTAAAATATTTTGAGTTGGATGGCTGTGAAAATTTGCATGAAATAGATTTTGGTTGTGAGGAGCTTGTAGAATTGAACATTTGAGGCTGTCTGGAGCTTGTGGTTTTACCATATTTTAGATATTTAAGTTCCCTCAAGAGAATTATAATTGATGGATGTGGGCAGTTGAATCTCAAATTGGATGGTTGTAAAAATTTGAGAAGTGTGTCAGGTAATGGTCAGCTTAAACTGTTGGACATTAATGATTGTCCTGAGCTTGAAGAGCTGCCAGATTTTGCCAGATCGAGTTGCTTATGCTCAATTGTGATTGACTCTTGTGAGAAGCTGGAGAACATAGCAAGTATTAAAAATTTGCTTGCATTACGATGGTTGAAACTCAGTTATTGCAACAATGCATTGATACGGAATTGCGTTCATAAGCTTAAGGTAATGATTTCAATACTCCTTTGAAACAGACAATCATAAATATCATTTTTAACAATATCTTTTTATTTCTTTATTGGCCTGGACAGCTTTGTTTTGTCATTTGTTCTTTCGTTGTGTGTGAATGAAAAGAATTTATCGTGGATGGACTGAGAGTACTTTGTCTTTTATTTCAGAGTGTGCTGTCATGCTTTGCAAGTCTTGTTGGAAGAGCAGTGGATGGAGCAGAGTCAACTTCAAAGGAAGATCTGTTTTGTGAGGTTAACATTGGTGTCCATAGAGTGATTGAAATTGGTACTCACGAAACTTATCACAACTGATCAGTATTGCATGTATTTATTGCATGCTTTGTGGTTGTGGTTGATAGTTCTACTTTGGAAAGGAAAATAAACCATCGCCTTTGTGTGTTTCACCATAAGGTGTGTCAAGGAGAATGGGTAATTACAATGGTAGCATGTAATGATTGTAGTGTCTTCTATGAGACAATTCTAGGTATATTAAGGGTGTCTAGAATAATAAAGAAGGGGTTTGAGGTAGAGCTAAAGAAAGGTGAAGCTTGGAAAAGTATGGATTTGTCACGCATTATTGTTGATAAGTTAGATCATTAATGAATGGAATGTATGGCAGATGGTGTGTTACTGTATTATTGTTGATACGTTATATCATTAATAATGAATGGAATATACTGGGATGGTGGTTTTTCTAATGAATGGATGTTTTTATTGATTATAGTTTTTTTTTTTAAGAAAATCATTTTATTTATATTAATGAAAAATAATAATTTGATTTTTTAAATCTCATGAAGGGAGTTCAATTATTTATATATGTAAAGTGAAGATTTATGGGAGAAGCTTGGTGTACATGTATACCATCAAACAAATTTGAAAGCTTTTTCTATGTATTTTTAAACTAATTTTTAAAAGCAATATCGTTATTTAAAGGGATTGGTATATAAGAAGTTCAAAATAATGCTTGTAATAGTTATTAATCATTCTTTATATTATAATATATATTACAAAATTATATATTTAATGAGAGAAAAAATATTTTTAAAATTTTATTTTGATTTAATTAAAAAATGTATTTAAAAATAGTATAAATTAACTTATATAAATGGGTAGGGGTTAATAATAGAAATTGTTTAAAATAAATGTGGAAAATAAAGTAATTAAATGTGATACTCAACTTACTAATTAATTATGGAAAACTGATGTGGTAAATATTTTGATTCAACATGGTTTTAAAATTTTAGAGATTTCTATATAAAATATCTTCAATTGTGAAAATTGATTGTATATTTTCATTGGATTGTGTCTAATATTCTAGAACTAATAATCTCCATGAGTGTTGAAATGATGCAATGTATTACATCTCCTCTTTGGTCTAGATTAGTTATGCTTGTATGTATGTGTCTTATTGATTAGCCTAGACTAAGCCTAGGGATTGTGTTTTTCCCTTTTTATTTGTTGAACCAAATTGAGACTACACAAGTTATTTTAATATTAAGGCTTTAGGATTGTTTAAATCTAAAGTTATATTTGATTATTTTATTTTCTAAATCATATTTTTTGTTGAATGCCCCAAGTTAGCAACACTAAAAATCAAAATTTCAAATGCAAATAGATAAATAAATAAAAATAACAAGATACATATTAAAAATATAAAAAGAAATATTAGCAAAATAATATTATTATAATTATAATTATCAAAATAGCATAAATATTAACAATTTAAATATTATTAATAATACTATTAAAGAAGTATATTAAATTGATATAAAATAAATATATTATATTAAAATAAAATATAATATACATATACATATACATATAAAAAGTAAAATAATACAAATCATAACATGCCAACAAGTAATCCCAATAAAACTACAAGACAAAGCCAACGATGGTATTAAGACTAACAAAAAGGTGTGTCTCTATAAAGGCAGTGATTTATTAAAAGGAAACATTTAAAATAATATAAAATAAAGATAAAAATCCTTAAGAAAAGGAATTAAGCGTTCCAAAATGCACATCCTTTGACTCAATAAATGGTATTAATAAAGGATGAAAGAAGGATTTGAAGGATTAATATGGAAGGGACAAAAAAATATAAAGGAGTTAGAAATTTGGGCACAAACAGCAGATCAAATAAAGGGATATAAGGGGATAGGACAATGAAGCCATAAAAATATATGAAAAATATGATATATGGGAGAAGACTCGGGAATCTATTTACATTTAAGGTAGCAGATATTGTAGACACCTAAATTTGGACACTTAAATTATCCAAATTTATCCCCTTTCATCTAAACATCCCCTTATCCGCATTAATTAAGTAATATCACTATTATTTCCTCTAAAGTTCTTCTAATCCCTAAGGTATCTAGTTAAATAATTAAATACCTTCCCCTTTCATCAAATGAATTAAATAAATATGTCATTTATTTAATTCCCTTTATGTCACATCCTCCATCATTTTTATTTAATCCTAATCCATCTTCCAATTTCATTATTAGGGGTGTGTGCATGCCTAATATTTGATTAAGATGTGTCACATCCTCCAAATTTTGCAAGTTGGCCTCTAATCTCTCTTAGCCACCTAACGCTCATTTAATCCTTTACTAACTAGCCTAATCAACCTCTCAAGGAATTTTTAATTCATTTTTCTCTTCCCCATGTGATATTTGACTTGTCACATCAAGTCACATGTGAAATCTAACCCTCTTCTAACATGTCATTAATTAGTCTAATCAAGTACTTGCACAACCTTAATCACTCCATGTCACTTAATCAAGTCAACCCTATTAAATGATTTCTCCTTTTGGACAAGGCATCTTCATTCCCCATGTGAATTTTTAATTCATATTTAATCCCCCAATACATTTAAAGTAATTTTAAATTTCTTCTCTCATCCCTAGGAGGATATTTGAGGAATTTTTAATTCCCCACATGTCCTCTCACCCACATGGGGACAAGTACCTCTTTTATGAGGAGATCTTGTCCCAATCCCAAGGTACTATGTACCTTCTCCATGTCATGTACTATCCTTCCACCTCATGTACACATCCCCCTTTTTAAGCCATATCACATGCCACATGTCAATATGTAAGGGCTTGTAAGTTCTCAACTCACCTTAGCCCTACATCTTGATCTTGGTGGCTCAATCTTGACTATCCATTTCTTTAGATATTTCTAAAATCTCTATAAATACCCCCTCTTTTCTCTCATTTTGGGGGACATCATGCATTGTAGCTAAACTCTTGCAAAATTTTCCTAGAATCCATACTTAGCCATTTTCATGCTTGCACCCACTTGCATCCACCTTCATATCATTATCTAGCTTGCATCTCTTGCCATCCAAGGAGCACACAACACTGAAGATCGAAGGGCCAACCAAAGGATCGATTCCATTTGTTGTTAGACACAAGGTAAAAGGTTCCATTTGTTGTTTTTATATTGTGTGGAATCCAACTAGGCTAATCTTGAGGTGTAGGTAGTTTTTAATGTTATTTTGCACTCTCTTTTTTGCTGCTCATTTTCTAGCACATAGCTTTGACCTATCACAGATATAAATCAATGAGAGAAGGTGAAAGGAAGATTGGAAGCAAGAAATTAGAGCCAATGCATATAAGAGTATTATTGGATTAAAGTATTACTATCAGAAATATGTTGGTAAGTTTAGATGTAACTATAAATATATATATATATATATATAATTTATGATTATGCAATAATGATGCTTGTAGCAATTATTGAGCCTTATAATAATTATGATTATTTGATATAAAAATGAATAGATTTATGAATGTCTTTATACTATGATTGATCAAATGTAAGGTTGAAGGAAGTGAGCTAAGAGGATATAGTTTACGGGCTCTCCCATGCTAAGTAGTTGACCCCAAGAGTGGAATAGTCTTGTTTTGGACATTGCTACTACTTGGGGCCAAGGGATGGGTTGTCTTGGTTGGATGCTTGTGCTCTTGGGCTTAAATGGGTTGAGTAGTTTACTAGCACCCCTTCTGAGGCTTTCCTATCAAGACAAACTATGATTGGTTGCTAGGATGGATTCAAGGAATGACAATCATAAGAGGGATGGACAAGACATCATGCATAGGGAAAGTAGATACAAGTGTATCCACTAAGTAGCCCACCCCAAGGGTGGAATAGTCTTGGTTTGGACATTTTTACCACTTGGGTCCAAGGGATGGATAGTTTTTGTCGAATGCCTATGCTCTTGGGCTTAGATGGATAGTTTCAGGTGAACTTATCATGCTTCTCATCCAAGTCCTCTTATGATTAAAACTTCCACTATGCATTATGGATATTGGTAGTTTAGATAGTCTTGGAATAGTTAATTATTTTTTTGTATTGAATATGTAGCATCAAAAATTACAAAGAACTATTGCTATAGTTCATGGAGATGGAGTAGCAAAAAAAATACATGACTATTTTTGCATATGCTTTAAGTTTGTTTTTACATGACCATTTTTACATGGGAAATTTTTATAAAAAAATAGATTACGTCTAAATATTTTCCATATAAGCCTAGCTTGATTTACAAAGAGTTCAAAGGATAATCCATTAGGAATTCAGTTACTAAACATTGTTAGCCAACATCATCCATCCTGAATAAATACATCCACAAAACATTGCTCAATTGAGATCACATCTTCAACACCAATGCCTGTTGGGTTTCCATAATGGAAATTTAGTTGTTGAGGTCCTCTTTGCCTATTTGGTTTGGCCACCACCTCAATTTCTCTTTGCAGTTCCTTGAAAATATCTTCTCTTCTAAAGGATACAACACCACCTCTTAATAATTGTGTGAACTTTTCAATTGAGGTTTCAGCATGTAGTGAGACCTACAAAGCAACATTGGTATATGTGAGTTTTTTTGAAAACTCAATAAGTACCCTCTTGATTCCCTTGAACTTATCATCATTTCTTGCTCTCCAAATATTCCACATTATCTCATTACACAAACAATACCATAAATTCATGTAATCGGCTTTAATCTTAAAGGTACATAATAGTATATCATGCCAACTAATTTTACCACTGATGTCCCAAATTTTCAAGTTATGATAGAATAAATTCCAAATTTCTTGTGTATAAAAGCAATTAAAAAGTATGTGTTTAACTGTTTCAGGTATCCTGCAAAGAGTGCAAACATCAATATTTTGAAAATTAGTTCTGTAAGGAATCTTCTGAAGTAAAACAAGCCATCTGAAGCAAGATTTTTTTGGTTCCATAGAAGAGTGCCAAACAAATGAAAGAACTTTTTTCCAATCCTTTATATCAAGTTTCAAGTCCCAGCTTTTATTAACATGATCAACAATAGAAGAATTGTCAACCAGCTTGTTATAAATGGTTTTAGCCTTAACATTAGCAATATTGGTGCCATCTTTCCAAACCAAGCAGTCAGCAAGGTGGAGCTCTTTCTCAACATCTTTGGGAAAACATGCATCTTTGCATGCTTCCAAAAGATTTGAGTAGGTTCTCATATTAGACACAGGCAGATCAAAATGGTCTCAGATATTATCCCAATTTTTGAGCTCACCATTATCAAGGATATCGACAAAAGTTTTGATGCCTTTCATATTTCATATTTTGGCCGAACAACCTTGAAGGCAAGAACTTTACCTTTATGTTCTAGGTTCCACTAGATGGAGCTATGGAGATGACACTTTATATTATTTTTGAGCGATATATTATAAGATATGAGTTGCACATTGTGTTTTATTAGGTCCCAAGCCTTCCACAGGCTTTTAAAAACAACTAACCTAGTTGGAACCATAGAGTGCTTACTAAGGAGAATGTCAATTAGGGGTAGGTGTTTCCATTCCCTAGCTTGTTTAGGAACTACATGAAGAATGTTGTTCTGAACCAAGATCTTCCATGGTTCACTACCTTCCATCAACTTGAGAATCCACTTGGTTGCTAAAGCCACCCCTTGTGCTCTGAGGTCTTTAAGTCCAATGCCACCTTGGGATTTATTAAGACAAGACCAGTTTCACCTAACTGAATGCCTTTTTCTCTTTCCTTTGCCATCAGACCAAAGAAATTTTCCAATTCTCTTTTGGATTTCATTAACCTGGTAGCTGCTAAAAAGCCACACAAAGGCGAAGTAGACACTATAGGAAGACAGAATTTTCTGGCATACCCAAATTCTTCTAGCCAAAGAGAGGTACTTCCTATTCCACCCTTCAAGCTTTTTCTCAATCTTTGACTTAACCCAGTTCCACATTTCTTTGAGGTCAGGGTTGACAACAAAGGGTATTCCAAGGTATCTTACTAGCTTATTGGGACCTTCCCACTAAAAACAAAATCTTATAAGCTAGTCAGGAGGGTCATGCTTCCAACCTAGAAAGGTTGATTTGGCCTTGGATATCCTGGACTCCTAAGGCTTGGCAGAAAATATCAAGTTTTTTCATTAGAGATTCAATGTTGTCTTCATCCAGGCCCAAAAAAATAGTAGTGTCATCTGTAAATTGAACATTTACAAGTTCATTATTGTTAGGTAAGTTGACTCCTTTAATTCTGGGAGAGAAGGTGTGATCCCTTAACAAATAGAAGAGAGCATCTGAAGCTATGACAAAGAGGGCAAGGGCTAAGGGGCAACCTTTTCTGATAGACCTTTCTAGGTGAATTTTTTTAGAGAGCATGCCATTTACATCAATTTGGGTTGAAGTGTCCTTAAGAAGTGTATCTACCATGCCACAAAACTTGCTAGAAAAGCCAAACACAAGAAGGACAGATCTTAAAAAGCTCCATTCAACTCTATCATAGGCTTTTTCAAAGTCTAGAAGGAGCATTGTTGAATTTTGTTTGGAGTTTTTGGCCCATTTCAAGGCCTCCCAACTTGTGATTAAATTCTACAAAATGTATCAGCCCTTAATAAAGCCAGTTTGGGTGTTGTTGATAAACTTTGGTAGAATGTCCACAGGTCTTGTGGCAATTACTTTAGCTAGCACTTTGTAGGATATGTTAAGAAAAGTTATAGGCATCCAATTCTTAACCATGGTCTTGTCTCCCCCTTTCAAAAGGAGCCTAATAATTCCCTTGTTAATGCTCTCCCCAAGAGATCCTTTATCTAGAGCCTCTTTGTAAACTTGTAAAAGATCATCACACACCTAATCAAAAAACACTTTATAAAATTCCACTGGCAACCCATCCCAACCAAGAGACTTGTCATTTCTCATTGAAAAAACAACATTTACAATTTCATCCTTCGTGATGTCAACATCAAGAAGCACCGATCCTTCTTCCCCAATTTTTCTTGGAATGAGGCCCTTAATGATGGATCTCACTGAAGCCCCCCAACCCTCAACTAGTCCTTGGAGGTAAAGATTTCTTTAAAGAAGGTGTGGAATTAAACCAAAATTTATTCCTGAGAAGAGCAAAGATGTAATCCATCCCAGATTTTCCCCACTTGCTCTCTAGCTTTTTTCTCTTTGAGGTAATTAAAGAAAAAAATTAAACCTTTGTCCCCACAGTTGAGCCAATTCAGCTTCGCTCTAACCTTTTCCCCTTTAATTTTATGATTTTGAATTCTTCTTAGGTTGTCCTTAGCTACAATTAAGGTTTCACAAAGGGTTCTGATCATCAAACTTCTCTTACAGCCTCATTTCAGCTTCAAGCAAGGAATCTTGGAGCTCCCTTTCCCCCCTTCTCTTGTCAAGGGCTTATTTTTTGCCAATTATCTGAAAAGGGTTCTCCAGCCCTCCACATTTCCATTCCATCTTTCAATGGAGGATGCATCTTTCAGTATCCACTTGTTTATTTCTATGAGTGAGGCAATGGCTTCTTGGCAGTCAGGGTCCTTTAGCAAATGGGTGTTTAGCATAAAACCACCCTTAACTCTTCTTTTAGCAGTATTGTTCCCACATAGTAGAATGTTGGTCTTGATAGGGTGATGGTCCGAAAGGGTGTAGGGATACACCTGGACCTTTGAACCATCTTCATTTGGGAAGAAGTTGAAGAAGTCTTTATTCACATAAAACCTATCTAATTTGCAATAGATTCTACCTCCCCCTTTTTGCGCGTTACACCAAGTGTACCACACAACATTGCATTGCTTTTTATTGCCTTCCATGTGGTCTATCAATCTTAGCTTGCTTTTCAACCTTGTCCAGAAATGTTTTTTGTTACCCTTCCAAGCCATATCCACCCCAACCCAAGAATAGTTAAGTATTTTAAATAGATAAGGAATTTATTATGTTTTGATCACATTAATTATATTTCCAATATTATCTAACATGATATGTTGCACCTAACGCTGAGATTTATCTTGTTTGAAGCATTTAAATGGCAAGTTATAACCCTAACTACATTAAGCTTATGATTCTAAGGTAAGATTTAGGGCAATCTCAAAAGGGGACATTACACTTTTTTTGTCTTCTTGTGTAACATACTAATTTTTAAACTAATTTTTAATTTAAGCAATATTTTTATTTAAAGGGATTGGTATATAAGAAGTTCAAAATAATGTTTGTAATAGTTATTAATCATTCTTTATATTATACTATATATTTAAAAAATTATATATTTAATGAGAGAAAATTTATATTTTTAAAATTTATTTTGATTTAATTAAAAAATGTATTTAAAAATAGTATAAATTAACTTATATAAATGGATGAGAGTTAATAATAGAAATTGTTTAAAATAAATGTGGAAAATAAAGTAATTAAATGTGATACTTAGCTTGCTAATTAATTATGGAAAACTAATGTGGTAAATATTTTTATTCAACATGGTTTTAAAATTTTAGTGATTTCTATGAAAAATATCTCGAATTGTAAAAAATGATTGTATATATTTTTTGGATTATGTTTAATATTGTATAACTAATAATCTCCATGAGTGTTAAAATGATCCATTGCATTACATCTCCTCTTTGGTCTAGATTAGTTGTGCTTATGTGTATGTATCTTATTGATTAGCCTAGAGTAACCCTAGGGATTGTGTTTTTCCCTTTCTATTGGGTGAACTAAATTGAGACTACACAAGTTATTTTAATTTTAAGGCTTTAGAATTGTTTAAATCTAAAGTTATATCTAATTATTTTATTTTCAAAATCTAAATCATACTTTTGTCATGCCAACACTAAAATCAAATTTTCAAATGCAAATAGATAAATAAATAAAAATAACAAGATACATATTAAAAATATAATAAAAAATATTAGCAAAATAATATTATTATAATTATAATTATCGTAGATGATATTATAAATATAATTATCGAAATAGCATAAATATTAACAATTTAAATGTCATTAATAATACTAAATTAAAGAAGCATATAAAACTGATATAAAATAAATATATATTATATTAAAATAAAATATAAAATAATATAATATACATATAAAAAATAAAATCATATAAATCATATCATGCCAACGATTATTCCTAATAAAATGTAGTGATCCTAATAAAATTGCAATACAAAGCCAATGATGGTATTAAGACTAACAAAAAGGTGTGTCTCTATAAAGGTAGTGATTTATTATAGGGAAAAAATTAAAATAATATAAAATAAAGATAAAACTCCTTAAGAAAAGGAATTGAGTGTTCCAAAAGACACATCCTTTGACTCAATAAATGGTATAAATAAAGGATGAAAGAAGGATTTGAAGGATTAATATGGAAGGGATAGAAAAATAGAAAGGAGTTAGAAATTTGGGCACAAACAGCAAATCAAATAGAGGGATATAAGGGGACAAAAAAATGAAGGCATAGAAATATATGAAAACTATGATATATGGGAGAAGACTCAAGAATGTATTTACATTTAAGGAAGCAAATATAAATCAATGAGAGAAGGTGAAAGGTAGATTGAAATCGAGGAATTAGAACCAATGTGTATAAGAGGATTATTGGTTTAAAGTACTACTATCAGAAATATGCAGGGAAGTTTAGACTTAACTATATATATTATTAATGACTATGTAATAATGATGCTTGCAACAATTATTGAGCCTTATAATTAATTGTGATTATTTGATATAAAAATGAATAGATTTATGAATGCCTTTATCCTATGATCAATCAAATGTAAGGTTGAAGGAAGCGAGCCAAGAGGATGTAGATTATAAGCTCTCCCATGCTATGTAGCCAACCCCAAGAGTGGAATAGTCTTGGTTTGGACATTCTTGTTGCTTAGGGCCAAGGGATGGATATTCTTAGTTGAATACTTGTGCTCTTGGGCTTAGATGGGTTGACTAGTTTATAAGCACCCCTTTCAAGGCTTTCTTATCAAGCCAAACTATTACTAGTTGCTAGGATGGATTCAAGGAATCACAATCATAAGAGGGATGGACAAGACAACATGGATAGGGAAATAAGGTACAACTATATCTACTAAGTAACCCACCCCAAGGGTGGAATAGTCTTGGTTTGGACACTCCTACCACTTGGGGTCAAGGATGGGTAGTCTTGGTCAAACGCACATACTCTTGGGCTTAGATGGATAGCTTCAGGAAGAATTATCATGCTTCTCATCAAAGTCGTGTTATAATTAAAACTTTCACTATGCATTATGGATATTGGTAGTTTAGATAGTCTTGGAATAGTTATGTATATTAAATAGATAAGGCATTTATTATGTTCTAATCACATGAATTATATTTCTAATATTATCTAACATGATATATTGGACCTAAAGCCAGATTTATCTTGTTTGAAGCATTTAAGTGGAAAATTATAACCCTAACTACATTAAGCTTGTGATTCTAGGGCAAGCTTTAGGGAAATCTCAAAAGGGGACATTACAATTGTATCAAAGCATGTTCTTCCCATCATGTTGGACATACCCCCTTTAACCACCCTTCAATTGAAACTAACTAAATCCAACCTTCTTAAGTAGGCTAATAATACATTTCTATATGTGTACACCTTTCATGTGTATTACATGTATTTGTGTGAACACCTTATGAATTATGTGTATTCATATATACCTTGTGATTTATGTGTATACTTTGTAAACTCACATGTGTTCATATGAATACTTTGTGACTTATGTGTGTATACACCTAAAATTGGTCATCACCTTGAATTAATTAAATACTAGCTATTTAATTAATATTTTGACTACGTATAAATAAATTCTCAATTTATTTATATTGTTCATTTTCTAAATTCTCCAAATCTAAATCATATTCTTCTAAATTGATTAAATCAAAAAATTTCCATAAGCTTGGTTTATTTAATTAATCATCACTAATCTTGATTAGTAATTGGAGCACATGTCTACAATTTTTTTGTGCCGCCTCACCAAGGTCACATGAAATAAAATAACTCTAATTTTTAATTATAATTATCTTCAACTCATTTTAAAAATCACATGGCTCATTCCTCACACACTTCCACCAATTTTGGAGCGCATGGTCTTCTCTTCCCGCAGTTGACTCTTCCATACAAATGGCATGTTGCCCATGGGTCAAGAGATTCTTCCATCCAAATGGCATGTTGTCTTTGGTCAAGGGGAAAACATCTTGATTCTCTTCATCTTCACCATCCATTCTTCTTGTTCGAATCTAGACCATTGATTATTGCCACCTCACTATATGCTTGGAAAACCTGCTATAAATACAACCCTTGGGTATTGTATTTACAATCCACATTTTGAATAAAGTTATTATGCAGGTTTATCGTTGGAGCTTTGAAGCATTTTAGAGTCTTATAGTTACATCTAGCTTCATGTTTTTCTTTGCATTTACATCTTAGCTTTAAATCTTGCTTCATAGTTGCATTTTGTGTCTCATCTTGCATCATAGTTGCATTTTAGATTAGTTCATTTTTAGTTTGCATTTGAGCATATGTAGTATCATATATAGATCATTCTAGTTCAATACCATAGTATCCACCTCCACTTTTTCATTTATCACACTCTCCATTATCATTTCCATCACATATTTTCATATAGGAAATGAATTAGTTTGCATATTAAATATCAAATCTCATTTTCTAAGTCATCATTTTAACAACCATTGTGAACATAGAAATCTGAGGGCCAAATGGTTTAATAAATCCTTAGGAATAGAGGACAATGAGATGTTCTCAAAAGATTTGTTTAATTTGTTAAATAGAGTATTTTATTTACTTGCAAATATTTGATAGAAATCATTTCATTAAGGTTTGTGTTGATACTAACTTTACACATTTAACACACACACAATGTGTATGCTCCATGCTTCCTATGTATACTTTATATATTCTTTGAATTCATGTTTCATGTGTATGCTTTATGTATTCAAGAATATTCAAGTGTATACCTTGTGATTTATGTGTATTCAATTGTGTATTTGAGTGCATTCAAGTGTATACTTTGTGACTTATGTGTATTCAAGTGCATTCAAGTGTATACCTTGTGATTTCTATGTATTCAAGTGTATTCAAATGTGTATTCAAGTGCATTCAAGTGTATACCTTGTGACTTATGTGTATTCAAGTGTACTCAAGTGTATACTTTGTGACTTATGTGTATTCAAATGTATGCTTTGCAACATATATTCATGACATGAATACTTTGTGACTTGCTATTGGGTGAAAATTTTATAATCCCTTTAATGGATTACAAAACCTTGATTTCAACCATAATTATGTGATTTAGAATCTCTCCTATTGGAAAGGGAGGTTCCCTTCTTATTTCTTATTGAAACTAAGGAAAACTAATCAAATATTCACAATAATGTACACTATAATAATGACATGGGGGTGTGTCACATTCATGATTCTCTCTTTCTTCAAAGAATATGTTTTACAATGTTTCACAATTTAAATCTCTAGATGCAAGACAACTTCAAATTAAAACTAATCAGTAATTCCAATATTCCTGTCTTGTCAAAGAAAAGTCTAGGAATACCAACATGATAAAGACAAACTTAACAAACAAGAAATCTCACAGAGGCACAAAGTCATTCCGTAGTTTCCAATAGTGAACTCTTCAAAATAGTATCTAGTGTTGTAAAAGAAGCACAAATTCTTCTATATACTTCACAATTAATCCCACAAGAAGAATGAATAAATATAAGTGCAAAGTCTTATAGAGAATTCACCAATAATATCAACAATATCACAATTTCAAGCAATGGGTGTAGCTCAAAGTCTACATAGATTTACTCAGACTTGCCCTTCAATATCAATTACTTAACACTGTCAATTTCAATCAAATCACAAGATAATTCTTCCCAACAAAAATTATGGTGTGCAACATAGCTTCTTTATTGATCAAAAATAGATTCACAAAAATGAACTCAAAGTTTTAATATTTGCTTCAGAATTGGGCAGCACTTTGTTGCATAAGATAAAGGTCCATAATACAAAGGAGTCATCTCATATTTATAGATGGGAGAGGAGGGATAATCTAGGAAAAACCCTAACCAACTTTTGAATTATTCAAAGATGTTGTCCATGAATGTAGGAGAACATCTTTGTTTTTACATGTAATTGTTTTTTTTCAAAATGACATGTAAAATGTCAAAACCTATCTACATGAAGCATAAAAATGTTGAAGCTGGGAAATCTAATCTAAGGAAAAATTTATCCTTCTTCAACATCTTTCTCCATGAAAACTTCATGATGATGTGCACTTCATCACTGTCTGGCATTGGAGTGTACTTTGGAGATGATGAGGATTCTTGAGATTGATTCCTCCGATGAGATTGAAGGCTTTCTGGTGCCTTTCAAATCTAGAATAAGCTGGAAATCCATCATTTTGTTCATTGAATCTATTGAGAAATATTTTTCTTCATATTCTTCTTGATCCATTAATGAACACTTCTTTGAAAATTTGGAACATGGGAAGAACTTTCTCATTGTACTTCAAAGCCTTCTTGCTTAGTGATAGGAAAGAACTTGATAAAAAATGCTTTAGAATCTAGGCACAAGAGATCAGAATGTATGCAAGAGTAGGCTTTAACAATTTTGATGCAAAGGTAGGAAAAACTGAGGTTTCGGCATGGGGTATTGCACTTCAGATGTAATTACTCAAATTTTCAAGATACTGTGCATATTGGATGTAAATCTAAGCAATTTCATGGGTTTGGGAAGCTTGAATGTGATGATGGAAGAGAACAGAGTGGAAGCAAGAAAAATATAAAATGGATGTGAGCAATGGAGCAAGAAAATTTGAGCAAAGCAAGTGAAACGAAGCTCGAAATGCATTTTTGGAAGTTCCTAGGTGTTAGTAAAATTTTCAACAATTTTTGCAAGGGTTTTGAAAATCAATGCCCTTACACATTAAGGAATTTCACTTGGTGTATAGGCACTAGAAAATGTTTCCTTTGCATGTTGGAAACACTTCACAATCATTTTGATGTATGAGCACTAAAAATAAGTGCTTTTGGAATCTTGGGAAAGACTTAGTAGTTTCATGCATAGGTAGTAAAAAATGGATATTTTGCATGTAAATATGTAAAGGCGATGAGAAACAAATCTTTTGCACATCAATATGTAAATGCAGTGAAAAATAGAGCTTCTACATGTCAATATGTAAAGGCAGTGAAACATAGAGCTCTTACATATGACTTGTGGTTTGAGATGCAGAGGTGCTAAAAAACCTCGACATTACATGTGCCAAAAAATGACTAAGGCATGGAAAGTATGCAAAAGCGCTAAAAACCCCTGACAATACACATGTGCAAGAGTGAAAAAATTTAGCGACATTACATGTTGGAAAATATGCAAAGGCACTAAAAAATAGAGCTCTTGCATGTGCAAAAAAATTTCTAACTCCCAAAATTGAATTTTCACAACTTGGTTTAAAACGCTAATTTTAACGAACTGGTGAAGGTTAATGCTTGGAATGACTTTTTGAGGATGAGGGACCACACACTAGGACCAATGCAAATTTCCTCATTTTACATGCTTAGAGTATGTGGGCTACAAAATAGACAAGTTTCATAGGGGTTATCCCATGAATTGAGCATGTTGAATTTGAGGATAACACTTACATATATGATTCATATTGTGTGAATCACATATATTCATGTGTATATTTTGTGACTTTTGTTAGATTATTTTTTCATTTGATGTCAAGTTACTTAAGTTGTTTGGTTGTTTGCTTAAGTTGTTTGGTTGTGTGCTTGAGCTATGTGTTTGCATGCTTGAGCTATGTGGTTGTGTGCTTGAACTACTTGGTTGCATACTTGAGCTGGTTGCCTATTTGATTGAGTTGGTTGCTTGCATGCTTGAGTTTCCTTCTTGTCTACTTGAGCTAGTTTCCTACTTGTTTGAGTTATTTGCTTGTGTGCTTGAGCTACCTACTTGTCTAGTTGAGCTGATTTCCTATATGGCTGAGGTGCCTGCATGTCTACTTCACCCACTTGCTTGCTTGATTTAGTTTCTTGCTTGTCTCCTTATTAGTTTTGAATGGTTCAATTTATTTTAGTGAATAAGACTTTAGACTTAGCGAATTCCTACCTCATTTAATTGTAACTCATTGTACTTCATTTATGTTATTTCATTTTGAAATTGACTATTTTCATTCTTACAAGTCTACTTTAATTTTATTATGTAATTAAAAAAATGGCAATACATGTAACCTACAAATTGGTGTATTCACTTCTATATTTAACATCTAGAGGAGATCATTCATTACCTTTCAACCTTTAGATAAATTGGTATGGTTCAATAAATCAAATACTGTACCAAGATACTTAGCACCTAACAAAGAAGAAAGATGATAGCCTCCATTTGGATTAAAATGTGGAACATGAAATTGGATAATAAAGTAAAACTATAAATTTAAACTATTTTCAACCACATAAATTTCTACTTAAGTATGGGAGTGATAGATACTTGACTAAAACAATCTAAGCTCCTCATTAAAACAAATTTTCTTCAAGCGTTGCTTGAATGTTTACCAAAATGAAACATAACTACCTAATCGCATGTAATGTAAACACTAGGTTGGTCATTACCTATGTAAACACCATTGATCAATTAAGTACATGCTTCTCTTTTTATCAAGACAATATGTGAACCACATAACACACTTCTAGATGATCTGGAACAATCCATGAACCACTTGAGATCCAAAAAATTCTTCACACCAACTCATAACAATAAAACACAT
Organism: Sequoia sempervirens; assembly: GCA_007258455.2. Lineage (NCBI taxonomy): Eukaryota > Viridiplantae > Streptophyta > Pinopsida > Cupressales > Cupressaceae > Sequoia > Sequoia sempervirens. The sequence continues at coordinate 207,721,527 of VDFB02000002.1, read as the reverse complement.
TCATCATGGACACCTAGTTTACCTTCCATGCATACTGACATATGAAACTCTCTTTGAACTACACTAAATCACAAAACCTCTTGAATTATGAAAGATAAATAGTATGAACAACTTCCCATATCTAAAAAACCAAAAATCAACTCACAGAGCAACATAGAGCAAATACATTTCTCCCAGAAACCACTACAAACTCAGTTCACAGATTGGTGAAAATATCTCTCTCTACATATCGATCTAGAAGCCCAAATTCTAGATATAAAATCTCTGAACACCTCTTATCAACATATCTAAACCACACATGCATATCATCAATATAGAAGAAACACGAAGTACAACCCATAGCACATTTTGAACCTCTAAACACACCTTCATCACACTATTTTCTCTTTTGTTCTTGATTTTCTCAAAATCACTTGGAAACCAAGCACCAAAGACATCATCTCAGCTTATCTCAATATCTCAGATCATTTCTAGACTTGGCATCATAAAGATAGCTCCATTTACTTACAAAACTTCCTCAATATCTCAACTATACATGCACAACTAGACAACTTTATCAACAGTTCTTTCATCAACCAATTGACATCAATGACAACACCAACTACTCAAAACTTGCAACAATCTCCCCCTTTTTCATTGATGGCAATACATGATGTGAAAAAATATCATAGAACAATAGATATGAACATAGTTGTTTCCTTTTATCTTTTCTCTTTACTCACTCTCCCCCTTACATGACTCTCTCTTCAACTGACTTTATCTTCCTAACAACTTGTTCCTTTTTCACGTGACTCTCTCTCCTACTTTGGAATCAAAGGAAAAGGATAAAATATTTTTCATTATTCTACCCCTTTGACATTACACACTACTGACTACAACAGTCTGCAACACCACTACCTACTTCCCCTAAGAGGTAGCCACCAACATCAGTCCAGAATCAAGGGTGGATATTGAGATCCATTGGACTGATGCATCACCTTATGCATCTAGTTCAAGGAAGGAAGGGCAATAACCCCCAACTTCTCTTGGAGATACTCAAAAGTATCCTTAGGAAGAGCCTTAGTGAATATGTCAGTAATGTGATCCTCTGTAGGCACATACTCAAGCTTCACTTCATTCCCCATAACCTTTTCTCTTAGAAAGTGATATATGATTGAAATATGTTTTTTCCTTTAATGCATCACTATATTTTTTGAGATATTGATTGCACTTGTATTATCACAAAATATAGAAATAGCCTCCTCATACACTACTTTGATATCCTTCACTTTTTGCCTCATCCACAACACTTGTGTGCAGCAAGATTCTTTTGCAATGTAATCAGCCTTTAGATAAAGAAACTAAATCTTGTTGCTTGCTTAGCCGTGATACTAATCTAGATCCAAGAAAGAATGCACCACCACTAGTACTTTTTCTATCATCAACACAACCAACCTAGTTTGCATCTGTATAAGCACTTAAGGTGAAATCAGTATCCTTTGGATAGCATAAGCCATAATCTGGAGTGCCCTTTAAATATCTAAATATCCTCTTCACTACTACAACATGTGACTCTTTGGGGTCTTCTTGAAATCCAGCCATAAGACAAACTGCATGCATGATATCTGGTCTAGTAGCAATTAGATATAGTAGTCCACCAATCATAGATCTATACTTTCTTTGATCAACCTTAGGAGATTCACCATCCTTGCTCAGTTTGGAACTAGAGTAACCATAGGAGTACTTACCAGTTTGGGGTCTTCCATTCCAAACTTTTTCAACATTTCTTTGACATACTTTGACTATGAAATGAATATGCCTTTACCTATTAGATTAATTTGTCTAGCACGAGGAAGAAATTCATCTTCCCAAACATAGACATCTCAAACTCTTTTTGCATAGATCTTCTACAAACTTCTTACACATAGCTTCATTTCCTTAAAAAATTATATCATCAACATGCACAACCACAATCAATATTTGAACTTTCTCAACTTTGAAGTAAAGATTACTATCTGTAGTGCCTTTATTGAATCCTTGTTGTATCAAATACATGTCCAACCTTGCATACCAAGCACTCAGAGCTTGCTTCAATTCATATAAATCCTTCTTCAACTTGCAAACCATATCCATTTTTTTTTTATAACTAAAACCCTCTTGATTGTTCCATGTAGACTTCTTCCAATTATCCATTGAAGAAAGTAGACTTCACATCCATCTAATAGACTTAAATTCCTTGTGTGCTGCAAATTCCACAAACATCCAAATTGCTTCCATTCTAGCCACCAGAGAAAATGTCTCCTCAAAGTCTATTCCTTCAACTTGTGAGTAATTGTTACACACAAGCCTTTCCTTGTTTCTTACTGCTTCTCCATTCTCATTCAATTTGTTTCTGATTATCCACTTAGTACCAATTATGTTCTTGTTTGTAGTTATTGGGACAAGTTCCCAAGTATGATTCTTCTCATTCTACATAAGTTCTTCAATTTCCTTCATTTGATGTTCATCTTTACATGCCTTAGTTATAGTTTTAGGTTCAAATTAGAAATTAAACACAAATTTACCTCTTATTTAGTATCTTCTTCTTTTCAACACGGTTTATTTTGTCTCCAATGATTTTTTCTTTGAAATGGTTTCTCTACACATACTTAGGGGTTTTAGGGGTCTTTTCCAGAGTTTCTTCCTCTTCATTTTGCACTTCCTCTTCCTTAGCTTTTTCTTCTTCTTCTCTACAAGTAGGTTCATCTAATTCATATCCATCTATCACCACTAAATTTTGCAAATCTTCATCAATTTTGACACTTGCACTATCAACAATCCTTCTTAGAATTCTATTGTAGCATCTATAAGCTTTTCTTTTAGTAGAATATCCAAGGAAGATACCTTCATCAAACCTTGCATCAAACTTTCCTAAGTTTTCATCATCTCTTCTGATATATAATTTTCTTCCAAACACTCTAAAGTACTTGACAATAGGGATCATTCTATACCACAACTCATAGGAAGTCTTTGTGCTCTTTCCTTTTCTTTGAACTCTATTAAGTATGTAAACAATAGTATGTATTGTTTCCCTATAGTAGACTTTCAGTAGCTTAGTCCTTGTAGCCTCTTGAATAGTCATGTTTTTCCTTTCGACCACTCCATTTTGCTAAGGAGTCCTAGGGGTAGAATAGTTCCTCTTTATGCCATGATTCTCACAAAACATGTTAAATTCATTGGAGGTGAATTCTCCACCTCTGTCAAACCTTAAGAATATTATCTTCATATCCATCTCATTCTCAACCATAACTTTAAATTCTTTGAATCTATCTAGGACTTTAGATTTTTCTCTAAAAAAAGTAACCCATGTCATTCTAGAATAATCATCAATCAAAAGCATGAAATACTTGTCACCTTGAAGACTTCTCACTCTTGTAGGACCAAAAAGCTCTATATGCACCAATTCCAACAATCTAGTAGAATATTGTTCTTTACCCTTGAAACTTCTTGTTTGTTTTCCAAACTGACAATCTCTATAGATAGAATTGATAGGCTTTGTAATCCTTGGTAGATCTCTCACTACTTGAACTGAACTGGTTCTAACCAAGTTATCAAAATTGATGTGACACATCCTCCTATGCCATAACAATCTTTCATTAATCCAAATCATAAAACAATGTCCATCAACACCCTTGAGTTGATAAATATTTCCATTTGTCCTCTTTCTAGTAGTAATGACAGTTTTGGACCCTTTTCTGATCTCACATCCATTGTCCTAAAACTTAAGATTATATCCTTTGCTACACATTTTTCCAACACTCAAAAGGTTATGCCTTAAACCCTTGACATAGTAAACATCATCAGTATTATGCTTTCCATCAAAATTGATTAAACCTATTCCACAAATCTTAGAACCTGAATCACCACCAAATCTAACAAGTCCTCGATCATCCTTTTCAAGTTTAACAAACTTACTCTTGTCTTTGATCATATGATTTGAGAATCCATTGTCTATTGAACAAGTCAACTGAGACGTGATTGAATCAGTTGTCACATATTTAAACTTTAATTAATTCACTAGAACTAATCCTTAACACTGGTTAATAGATTAAACATTAAATATTAGTGCAAAAACTTAAAACCATCACATAAACACAACACCAAATTTTAGTGAAAAACCGAATAAAGGAAAAACCATGGTAAGGATTAACTCACACTATAGAGAATATCAAAACTAATTACAAGAGGCTCCCTACCTGAGAAACAAAGCTCACTACCAAAATAAGGACTCATTGTCTGGAACAAGGACTCGCTGTCCAACAAGGCTAACAACTCAGAGGGCTCACTACCACAGAGATACAAAGAATATAAAGAGAGAATACAATCTTAATGCAACAAAGAAAAATCCACCACAATTCGCTCAATCCACTTGTAGACATGCATGAATGATAGAGTGCACCTTCAGCTCACTACTTCCAGAAACTCAACATTTAGGCTTCTCATTGATCTACCATACTCACATCATACACACATACTGATTCACACTTATCTCTATTCTATTTGCGCTCTTTTCTCTATTTCCTTTGTTCTCTTTTCTTCTTCTTCCCTAATCAAATTCAAATTCAAATTAGGTCGGCGCCAAAACATCCTAGGGTGGAATTAGAATGAGGGTAACCCAAACACAAGCTTCATAAGAACCCAAATAGATCCAACACACTTCACTAAATCCAAAGGTAGTATTCCACACAAGGTCAACCAGACTAGTGCAAAACACATAGAACAATTAAGCATGGACTTTCCAGATACCAAAATTATCTTCAATACAATCAAAATAACTCAATTCTAGAACCGCAAGTCATAAGACTTCATCAAAGATAAATTTAGACCAACAATATTTCTTCTGAACCTCAACTAGAAACATGTAAAACCACATTTCACAATTGGTGAACATAACTCATACTGTACAATGAATCAATAGCCAAAAATTAGGATATAGCGACTCCAACAACCATGATCAACATATCTAAACCATAAAAATATAAGAGAAAATATGGAGAAAAACCCAAAGCAAACACTGAACATTTGCAACATATCTTCATTACAATTTTATCAATATCCTCAACATATACAACCAAATGACAATAGAAATCAGTTGATAACCAATTGACCAGTTGACATCAATGACAACACCTTCAATCTTTCCATTCTTGCAATAATATCCCCATTTGTCATTGATGGCAACACATGATGTTAAAAATCATCAAAGACACCATACTAGCTCTGAATACACTTCTCAAGAATTCTCTTTCTATTTCTCTTTGTTTCTCCCCCATAGTGTTGGATATTGCTGATATGTGGTTTTCATTGATGTCAAAACTATTGATATTAATGTATTTAAGGTTGTATATGTCAAGGATATTGAGAAAATTGTAATATAATAAGTTATAGGTTGTCGGTGGTGTAGTGAAGTTCAGTTTAGTCACCATACTATTGGCTAGCTTTGTATATTGATGATAAGATATTTTGGATTAAAGGGTTTGTTGTCAAGTATATCTAGTTTATCCACATGAAGTTTCAGAGGTTCACATGAAGATTTGATTGAGTTATGTGTGTCTATGTTCTGACAGTTGTTATGTTGCTTCAGCTAATGTTCCTGAAAGAAGACAATGTGATTCTAGTAATTTGATTTGTTGTGGATGCTTATGTAGTGATTCATGATTCTTGTGGATGTTTCTAGATCATGCTCTATCTATGTTGTTAGTCCACATTGATCGTTGTGCTCACAATTGGTGATTTTCTTCTGTGAGTTAATGTTTGTCATGATCTTGGCCAACAGGATGATTGTAGCATGTTGTGGATCTTTGAGGGATAATTTTTGAAGGTTTTCCATATTTGAGGATGTTTTTTTCGGTCCTTACTATGTTTTGGATAACTTTGTTTGGTTCGCATTGATAAATTGTTTTTTTTTTTTTGGGCCGATAGTTTGTATACATTTCATATTTTGTTTGGCTGACATGTAGATGATGTTAGGGTGATCCCACAAAGTTGGTTTACAATTTTTGGGAGATTCCTATTTTTGTTGAAATCACATATTTTTAGAGAATATAATGATTTAAGCCTTAAAAAGTTCCATTTAAAGCATTCCAATTGAGGATGGTTTGATCAAACTACCTTAGATCAAACCCCCTTGGATAGAACCCCGCTAATTTTAAACCATACCTATAATGGAGTCTCCTTTACAACCATCAAAATGTTGATAAAAAACCACTTTTGATTTACCTTTTGGGGGATCAAATGAATTCATTTAAAATTTATTTTTTGTAAGTATGTAGCCCTTATTATAAGCTTCCCAAAAAGTATAATTTTAAATAAATTTATTTTGTATTTCTTGTGAATGTAGGTTTTTCACCGAAAATGAAGCTCTATGTTATGCACATGTGGAAAAATAGAAGATTATAAAAAAAAATTGAAAAATATGAGTGCACTAGATATTGAAGTCCTTAATCCAACAAATAAAATAAAATTGTATTTTGATGTACATACAAAAAAAGTTACACGTTATACAATCTGCCTATGTCTGAATTGTAATTGGTTTGACTTTGAAACTTGATCAAGGAAAAAATATTCAATAAAACACTATCTAACCAAGTGGAAGCACTAGATATCAGAGTTACAAATCTAAATTCAAAAGAATTGGAATTTTATTCTTCATGGAAAAAAAATTATGCGTTATATGGTGAGTGTCACTCCTTCAAAGTGTTGTTTTATGGAAAAAACTGGTCTTTGAGGGGGATGGAAAAAAAGGTGCAAACTGATTCCAAAAATTTTGAAAAAATATATTTAGAATCTAAAGACAAAATATCATGAAACTTTAGTTTGTATCATCTTCAAATTCCTCACGGTTTAGCTGCTATAGGTGCCCGATAGTGAAGATTTAGTTAGAAAAAATTATTTCAGTGTCCAATTTGGCCAAAAATTGTAAACCACTATTGTGGAATCAGCTGTTATCCTCAGTTGTGGATATATATGATCAATTTTTTATACCATTTGAAGGTGTGGTGTGTGATGTATGCTCTATGCTAAGTGTGAATAATGTTCTAATCTTTCGAAAGCAAAAGTAAAGTGTGAAGAAGAGTGGGGGAGATGAAAGTGTGCTTAAGCAGATAGAACTGTAACCAAGCATTACAAGATGTTATTTTCTCGGTTATTTTGGATATAATCTAAATGTAACTGTAAGACAGTGAGTCTTCCTTTGGGCAGTAAGCCTTTTGTATTTGAGCAATGTGCTCTAGGCAACATGCCTGAATGCATGTGCATTCCCCATTCACAATACTTTTAACAGAGTATAATATTGTGGACTAACCTCCACCGTAGTTTTTCCCCTTATAGGGTTTCCACGTAAAAATATTGGTGTTATGTGTATTTCTAATGTGGAGATGGTTTATGCTTTCATTTTTATTTATAAGACTTGAGAATAAGTTTAATAAGTACAATTTATGTGGTCCAACAGATTCACCCCCCTCTCAATTGTCTTCCCTTGTGTTTCCAACAATTGGTATCAAAGCAGGTTCCTCAGAAGAAGTTTAATAGCTTGAGGTGATCAGGGATGGCAACATACAAGAAGGACAGTTTGAGATTTGATGGAACTAATTATTCTCTATAGAATGCCCGAATGGAGTGTCATTTGAGATGCATTGTTGAACCTTATTGGAAAATTACAAAGAATAGGTATATCATCCCATAAAATGTTTCTTCTACTAAAAGTGAGATTAAAGATGTCAAGTACAATATCAAAGTGAAGGAAGCATTGTTGAGTGCTCTAACTGATTCTGAGATGACAAATGTAATGGAGTTGAAGACTACTTATGAGATATAGAAAAAGTTGGAAACTTTGTATGAAGGTGATACCCATGTGAAGGTTGCTAAGTTGCAAAGCCTAAAAAGGAAATATGAAATGTTGAGAATGGGTGAAGATGAGAACATCAGTTCTTTTATGCAGAGAGTGAATGAACTTGTGTGTAGTATTAGATGTGTTGGTCGAACATTGGATGAATTAGAAATTGTTGCTAAAGTGCTCAAATCCTTGTATGTTGAATACAAACACAAAACCATTACTATTGAGGAGATCTATAATGTGACAAATGTAACCAAAGACATGTTGATTGGTAATCTTGTTGCTTTTGAGTTAAGGGTATGTGCAGGATCATTGTGCAAAAAACAGGCCCTTAAGTGGCAAAAAATTTAGAAAATTCAGTGTTAGGCAACTTGACGTAAATATTTGAAGAAGTTATCTATATTATTTCAAAAATATGTAACAATATAATTTGTAGAAAATTAAATGTAGTTTCTAAAATACTAGGTTTATTTAAAAATAAATAAAATCTATTTGGTGAAAAATTGAAATTTCAATGCAGTAGTACTTAAATTTCAGGGAAAAAAATAAGAAGTAGGTGTCTGTCTGACCACCCTATCCATAATAAAATGATAATATTTTTTTGTAAGATTTTATATATAATTAGAGGACTCATGTCTGGATGTGATGCATATTTTTTTGTAATTTTTTTCCAAGTAAATAATTAATTATGAATTTTTTTTTTATTACAACTTTTAAAAAATATAAAACTCGCCCTGGTCGACCACCTTAACTTGGTCAAAACTTCATGAAATTTAATTTTTTCTTTTTTTAATCCTATAGTATGTGAAGCATAGAATGTGACACATGTTTTGGATTCAAAAAATATGATACCGTTTGAAAGTTATAGATGTTTTTCATTCAACCTATCGATCAGGACTTTAGTCGTAATTCTAATAGAAAATGAATAATAATTATTTATTAAATTCAAATTAAATAATAATTTATATTTTTGGAAAGCTGAGAATCTCCTCTAAAAATCCTTTTTATTTCATTAATTTTGGGTGAAAAAAAAGTCGTCAGCCACATACCCTACAAATATTGCCACTTTTTGGTGCACCATGATCCTGCACATACCCTTAAGTGAGTTTGGTGAATCTCTTCCTAAGATAGAGTCTACATTTAAAGCTACTATCTTTGGGAAAGATAAGAAGAGATATGATCTGGGAGAAAGTTCTTCTAGAATTTAAATGTCCAAGTATGAGCAAGAAATGAGAAAGAATGAAGAAGAAGAGAGAAAACTAGATGAGCTTGAAGCACTTCTTGTCAACAGGGTAGCCAGAGGAGAAGGTAAGTATAAAGGGAAATTTTCTCTTAAATTTTTTTCTTCTAATAAGATAGGTCATTTTGCCTCAAGGTGTCCAGAAAGAGTTCCTAAGACAAAACCTAACAAGCCTAGATTCTAAAGAAAGTGTTATTATGTTGTTGATGAAGGTGTGACAGATGATGAATCCAATAAAGGGAATTTAAGAAAGGATAAATGGATATTTATTTCTATCAAAGAAAATGATCCAATACCTATTGAATCTACTAGTTGCATAAATGTGGAGAAAGCTCTAGCTTCCAAAGTTGAAGAAAAAGATGAATGGGTGATTGATGGTGGATGCTCTCATCATATGATAGGTGATAAAAGAAAAACTTTGACCTTTGAAAAGTATGATGGTGGTGTTGTAAGATTTGGTGATGACAAAGCTAGTGTAATATGTGGCAAAGGATCCATGTTTCTCTTTATGTGAAAGGTTTTAAGCATAATCTCTTAAGTGTTGGATAGATGGTTGACAAGGGATACAATCTTCAATTCAAAGATGGAAAGTGTAGAATATTGGGGAGTTCCAAAAATGTGATTGCATCTGATACAAAAACAAAAGGTAATATCTTTCACCTAAGTGCCACTAGTAAAAGTTGTCTAATTGCTCAAGTTGATGAAAGGTTGTTGTGGCATAGGAGATTGTATCATGTAAACTTTGACAATATTATCAAGATAAATTCTACTCGGGCAGTGAGAGATCTTCCTAAGTTGATAAAGCCTACTAATACTATATGCAAGGAATGTTAGTTATGGAAGCAAATTAGAGTTTCATTCTAAAGAAAATAACATTGTTTGAATGAAGTGTTGGAGCTTGTGCATACTTATCTATGTGGTCCTTTTAGAGTCAAAAGTTTACAAGGAGACAGGTATTTCATGTTACTTATTGATGATTATTCTAGATTGATGTGGGTTGCTTTCTTAAGGGAAAAATCTAAAGATCTAGAGAAATTCAAGATCTTTAAGGCTATGGCTGAGACAGAGATAGGTTTGGAGATTAAATGTCTGAGATCAGATAGAGGTGGTGAATGTTGGTGTAATTAACTATCTAATTACACTTGCATGAGTTTACTTAGGTATTATTTTAATTCCTAAGTTAATAGTTGTCACCCTTATCTTGTTGATCTATCTTGTTGCTCAAGATAAGATTAGGGTTATGCATACATTGCTTTATAAAGAAAATCATCTCATGTAATTAAAAAATACCTGAATAATATTATTTGCACATCTTCATTTAAAGCTCTACCTTTATTTGCTTTTCTCTTCTATGGAATTTTTTTTGGTTTGCATGTCTAATCTTGGTTTTTAACATGGTATTAGAGCCTTGATATGCAGCCCCTTAGATTTTTGGAGAGATTCAGTGTAGAGTACATTTGGGATTCCTTGAGGGATCTTATCTTGAGCATTTTTTTGGTGCATTATGGAGCAAAATGGACACCACCATCACATTTTTAGTGCCCCAAAACCCTAAGATTGCTTGTCGTTTTGCTCAAATCTGAGTAGTTGCAATAAAAGGAAAAAAATTAGAGGCATGTAGATCCATATAGATATTAGTGCCTCATTTTTTGTGCATGTAGGTATAGGGCATCATTCTGGTTTTTCAAAAAAAATTCCACCAATCAAAATATATATATATATATTCAGGTTTTTTTCATTTTTCTTACCTCCAAAAAATTAAAAAAACTTCATTAGATTTTTTTGTCAAAAAAAGAAATTTCAAAAAAAAACCTTTGAAAAGGCCTTTGTACAAGCCTGTGCATACCGTACAAGCCACATACCCTATGTAGAGTTGTGTGGGGCTATACGCCACATGGCACATCTTTAAGGCCACCAGCAGCTGCCTCCATGGCAGCCCTCATAAAATAGTGGTGGCCTTCTTTACTTCCGGTGGAAAATTCCAACCACCGGCAATCTTAACCTCCCAGCAGACTTATTGCAAATAGAGGCAGTGAATCCAAGAAGAATATTCTCCTAAAAATTCTAATCATTGTCCCAAGGGAATATTCTGATACATTCAGAGAATATACCGGCGGTTGAGAAATTTTTGTAGTAGGGGGGCACTCTTTTGCCCCAACAGCCTCTAGGTCGTCAAATTTTTACTCGTGAAGTGATGACATCAGCATGACTTTAGCGGTCATACGGCTCTCCTAGCCTCCCTCCTAGCCCCCATTTTCCCTAAAGGAGCACTTTTTTTCTTTTTGGCATAACTTGGGCATACAGAGTGAAAATTAGGGAAACAAGATATCCCCGAAAAGCTAGTTCCAAGCACTATCCTATGGTGTAGTTTATTTTTCAGTATTTTTTTGTTTAGCTACATTTATTTTTGTTTGAAGTCAGATGTTCATTTATGGCCTTTAAGTTCATAAATTTTTGCCATGATCTCTAATTTTTTCCATCTTTGCAGCATTGGAAAGGTATTGAGGAGCTCTATGTTGTTGTCCATGCACTTTTTTTTTGTATCTGTCCTAGGTTGATTGTTATTCCAGATTTGTCTCAATGGGTGTTTTGGAGATTACTTGGATATTTTAGTAGTTGGAAGGGTGAAACTTGAATCTTTGCACTTCATTTCAGTATCACATCATTTTATTTTCTATTTATGCATGTTTAGCATCCTCTCCTTTTACAATCATTGGGTTATTGTAATAAATGAACTCAGATAAAGTTCCATCAGGGGGTTTCTTGCATAATAATTTGATTAGAGTGTGCATGCACTTTGATCTCCATCTTGTTATTGATGACAGCTCACATGGGTTATATCTGGTTTCTTAGTTTCTTTTGGCCACATCTTGCTCTAGCTTGACACATATCAGATTCACATTGGTTCACACTTCAGATTGGGATCCCATGGTTCTTGATCCACATTGGTTTAGATCCATCTTAGTTTGAGGACCATGTTTTTATGGTTAATGTTCTAGAGTCTTTATGATACTTGTTCCCATGGAAGAGTTTTAGTCTCAATTTGGCATCGGCATCGAGATACACAGTTTCCAAAATATGTCATCATGCCATCTATTTTTGATTCACAAATTACAGGGTTGTTCCAATTTGTGAGTTTTCTAGTGTTTCGTGGCATCAAGTCTATTGTTGTATTATTATGATTTCGCCTGAGTCCTTTAGTGACTTTCATTTGGTTTATTGTAGATAGAAGTATCTTTCCTTGCTTGTCGTATTTTGGTTCTAGTGTTACTCCACAATGTTCTTCTAGTGCTTCTTTGCAGCAGTCATCTCATTGTAGGGGGATTTTGTCCCTCTGGGTTTTCCTTCTCTACCTCATTATTGCATTTATACATGGGTACCTGATCATGCCTTGTTGTCGGGACCCATTCATGCTTTCTTGCATTCATTCTAGCATTTAGGTGCATGCTTTTTTAGTCTCCCTAAGTTGCACTTATGGGGGGTGTTGGTGTAAATATTTAATTACACTTGCATAAGTTTACTTAGGTAATATTTTAATTCCTAAGTTAATAGTTGTCACCCTTATCTTGTCGAGCTATCTTGTTGCTCAAGATAAGATTAGGGTTATGCATACATTGCTTTTATAAAGAAAATCATCTCATGTAATTAAAAAATTCCTAAATAATATTATTTTCACATCTTCATGTAAAGCTTTGCTTTTATTTGCTTTTCTATTTTGTGGAAATTTTTTTGGTTTGCATGTCTAATCTTGGTTTCTAACAGTGAAATCACCTCCCATGAGTTTAATTCTTTTTGTCAAGAGCATGGGATAAAGAGACAATTATCTACCTTGTGAACCCCTCAGCAAAATGAAGTTATGGAAAGAAAGAATAGGACAATTCAAGAAGTTGCTAGAACCATGATGTTAGAAGGAAATGTTCCTCATATCTATTGGAGAGAAGTTGTGAGTATTTCCATTTACACTCTCAACTAAGTACATATCAAAGGTGATACCAGTAGGACCCCTCATGAGCTATGGTTTGGTCATAAGCCTACTGTTAGATATTCCAAAATCTTTGGGAGTAAATGCTATATCAAAAGAGATGAGGATATAGGAAATTTCGATGCTAGAAGTGATGAAGGAATCTTTCTTGGTTATTCTACTAAAAGTAAATCCTATTAGTGCTACAATAAGAGTTTAAGGAAAGTAATTGAAAGTTCTAATGTCAAAGTTGATGAAGACATAGTTAGACCATCTAGAACCTATAGATATGATTCAAATGATCAAAATGATAGTTCAAATAAAGGAAAGAAAGTTTAGACTCTAAATCAAGTTCAGATCATTCTAGAGGAAGAAACTAGTGAAAGTGCAAAAGTGAGATTACAAGAGCTTGAAGTTCAAGAACACCCTAAGACTCCAAGTATGTAATACTAAATCATTCAAAAGATCTGATTATAGGTGATAAGAACACAGGTGTTCAAACTAGGAGAATAATTGTAGAAGAATACTATTTGATATCAAAGATTAAGCCTAATAGTGTCAATGAAGCATGCAAAGATGAACATTGGGTGGAAGTAATGAAAGAAGAACTACTGCAAGTTGAGAAGAATGATACATGGATTCCTAGACCTAAGGAAAAAAACATAATTGGAACTAAATGGGTCTTTTGGAACAAACTGAATGAGCAAGGTGAAGTTGTTAGAAACAAAGCAAGACTTGTGTGTAAAGGATATTCTCAGATGGAAGGAATTGAATTTGAAGAAAATTTTACTCCTGTTGCTAGGACTGAAGCTATGAGACAATTTCTTGCTTATGTTTCCTACAAAAAGTTCAAGGTTTATTAGATGGATGTCTTGAGTCAGCATTTCTAAATGGTGAACTAGAAGAGGAAGTGTTTATTGAGCAACCTAAAGGATTTCAATTGACTGATCAGGGAGATATGGTTTGTTGATTGAAGAAAGAATTGTATGAACTTAAGCAAGCCCCAAGATCATGGTATGTCAGATTGGACAAGTATTTGTTGAATCTTGGACTTAATAAAGGCACTATTGATAGTAATTTTTATTTCAAGATTGATCATGGTAAAGATTTGATTCTTGAAGTCTTTGTTGATGATATCATTTTTTGGCGGAGATGATAGTTTGTGCATGAAGTTTTCTAATGAGATACAGAGCAAGTTTGAGATGTCTATGATTAAAGAAATGAAATTCATTTTGGGGTTGCAAATTACTCAGCTAGAAATCTAGGGATCTTTATATCTTAGTCCAAGTATGTGAAAGAATTGCTAAAGAAGTTTGGTATGGAAGATTTAAAGCCTGTTGGTACACCTATGGTGACTAGATGTAATTTGACACAAGATGATGATTCTCCTAAAGAAAATTAGACTAGATACATATCCATGATTGGTGGATTGCTCTATTTGACTCAAAATAGACATGATATCATGAACATTGTATGTATTGTTGCAAGATTTCAAGTTAATCCTAAGGAATCTCATGTGACAGTTGTGAAGAGGATTTTTAGATACTTGAAAGGGACAGTTGATTTTGGCCTATGGTATCCTAAATAAGATGACCTTACTTTGAGTGCCTTTATTGATGTTGATTGGGCACTTAAGATGTGAATGACAGAAAGACTACTAGTAGTGGTGCATTTTTCTTGGGAAAGAAGTTGATTTCATGGTTAAGCAAGAAGCATAACACCATTTCTTTATCTACTACAGAGGCGGAATACATTGTTGTTGGTAACAATTATACTCAATTATTGTGGATGAAGGATATGTTGAAAGATATCAAAGTTGTGTATGATGAACCTATTGCTATATTCTATGATAAATCAAGTGCAATTAACATTTCCAACAATCTAGTGTTGCATTCAAAAACCAAGCATATATCTATCAAGTTTCACTTTTTGAGAGAGAAGGTGAGTGAGAAGGAAGTCAGATTGGAGTATGTGCCCACTAAGGAACATATTATAGATATCTTTACCAAGACCTTTCATAAGGATAATTTTGAGTATCTCAGAGGGAAGCTAGGGGTGATAACCCCTCCTAATCAAAATTAAGATGCATTGACTTGCATCAATTTGTGCATTTCATAGTCATATCTTGTGATCTAGATTGATGTTGTGGTGACTACTACTCAAGGAGAGTAGTTAGATGTTCATGAATGTGGTTCAGAGCTTGTGTGGAGAAATATAATGTGTATCTTTTTCATTGATCTCAAAGAGGGAGAAGAGTCATGTGAAAACTATGAAAGAGTTAAGGAGAAAAAGAGTCAAAATCTAAGGGGAGGAAAGTGTTAAGAGAAAGTGTCGTTAATGGTGATTTTTACATCATGTGTTGCCATCAATGCCAAAGGGGGAGATTGTTGGATATTGTTGATATGTGGTTGTCATTGATATCAACACTATTGTTGTTAATGTCTTTAAAATTTTATATGTCAAGGATATTGAGAAAATTGTAACAAAATAAGTTACAAGTTGTCGATGGTGCAGTGAAGTTCAGTTTAACCACCATACTATTGGCTAGCTCTGTATATTGAAGATTTGATTGAGTTATGTGTATCTATGTTCTAACAATTATTTTGTTGCTTTAGCTGGTGTTCCTAAGAGAATATGATGTGATTCTAGTAATTTGAGTTGTTGTAGATGCTTTTGTAGTGATTCATGATTCTTTTGGATCTTTCTAGATCATGCTCTATCTGTGTTGTTAGTCCACATTGTTCATTGTGCTCGCGATTGGTGATTTTCTTTTGTAAGTTCATGTTTTTCATGATCTTGGCTGGCAGGGTGATTGTAGCATGTTGTGGATCTTCGAGGAATAAATTTTGAAGGTGTTTCACATATTTGAGTTTTTTTTTGGGTCCTTACTATGTTTTGGCTGACTTTGTTTGGTTCACATTGATAAATTGTTTATTTGTTTTGGGCCAACAGTTTTTACACATTTCATATTTTGTTGGGCCGACATGTAAATGATGTTATCCTTGGTTGTAGATATATATGATTGATTGTTTATACCATTTGAAGTTGTGGTGTGAAATGTATGCTCTGTGCTAAGTGTGAATAATGTTCTAATATTTTGAAAGTAGAAGTAAAGTGTGAAGAAGAGTGAGCAAATGAAAGTGTGCTTAATTGGAACTGTAATCAGGCATTAGAAGATGATATTTTCTTAGTTCAAAATATTCTATATGTAATTTGAATGTAACTGTAAGATAGTGAGTCTTCCTTTGGGAAGTAAGCCTTTTGTATTCGAGCAGTGTGCTCTAGGTAGTGTGCTTGAATGCATGTGCATTCCCCATTTACAATACTTTTAACAGAGTATAATCTTATTGACTAACCTCCACCATGGTTTTCCCCCTAATAGGGTTTCCATGTAAAAATCTTGGTATTATGTGTGTTTATGATGTGGACATGGTTTACGCTTTTGTGTTTATTTACTATATCTGAGAATAAGTTTAATAAGTATAATGTATGTGACAATTGATTCACCCCCCCTCTCAATTGTCTGCCCTTGTGTTGCTAGCACATAGTAGATAGTCTTTTATATTCTTCCTCTTTTCTTCCTCTTCTTTTTTCACATGCTTCCTCTCCTTTTTCACATGATTCCTCTCCCCCTTTGACATCAATGGCAAAGGAAAAAAATAGTTTACATTGATTTCCCCTTTGACATAGAAAATAGAACACTCACAATGACAACATCTAATACTACCTACTCCCCCTAAGAGGTAGCCACTAAAACATCATTCGAAAAGAAAGATAGACCCATACATCCAATGAATTGATGTATCTCCATATGCATCTAGTTCAATAAATGAGGGGAAATGACCCCTAACTTCTCCCAGAGATACTCAAAAGTATCTTTAGGAAGAGCCTTCATAAATATGTCAGCCACCTGATCCTTTGTTGGAATATACTCAAGCTTTAATTCATTCTCCATGAATTTCTCTCTCAAGAAATGATATCTGATAGATATATGCTTCGTCCTTGAGTGCATCATAGGATTCTTTGAAATGTTAATTGCACTTGTATTATCACAAAAGATAGAAATAGGGTCATCATACACAACTGTGATATCTTTTAATGTTTGTTTCATCCATAGAACTTGTGTACAGCAAGATGTAGCAACAATATATTCAGCTTCAATAATAGACAGGGACACTGAATCTTGATTTTTACTCAACCATGCCACCAATCTGCAACCAAGAAAGAATGCACCACCACTTGTACTCTTTTTGTCATCTACACATCCAGCCCAATCTATATTTGAATAAACACTTAGAGTAAATTCAGTATCTCTAGGATACCATTATCCATAATCTGGAGTGCCATTCAAATATCTAAATATTCTTTTAGTAGCAACAACATGTGTTTCATTAGGATCTTCTTGAAATCTAGACACAAGACAAACAACATGCATAATATCTAGTCTAGTAGTAGTAAAATACAATAGTCCACCAATAGATCTATATTTTCTCTAACTAGCATTAGGTGAATCATCATATTTACCCAATTTGCAACCAATCACCATTAGAGTTGTTGTAACCTAAAAATTCCTATTGTTTTTGGCAAAAATGATGAAGAAAATGGATTGCAGCACTCAGAAATACAGTTGTGAAATCTACTCCAAGAGCTTACTTTGAAAATTCACAAAAATGAAGCCAATGCAATTTCATGAAAAATCACCTTGCAAGCATGTTTATTTACCATATGTGAATTTGAATACCTTATTTTAGCTTCATACGATCAATTTTGGCAAGGTTTCAAAGTATCAACTTGAAGTGTCTTGAACAGGATTGTTGCCTACAATTTATGAAGTCTGCCAAAAAGGCTAACTTCAAAGGCCAATTTATATCAATTGGAATATTTTCATGATGAATTGATTTTTGTTTCAGATTATTCCCATCTCAATCTACCTTCATTCCAATTTTCAAAGGCTTATCACCTCATTTGGTATTTTTTCAAAACCAAAAGCAAATTGGTTTTACATAGTTTTGACATCTCCATTTCCAGAAAAGTTCACAAAGGACACTTTTGACATTCAATATTTTTTGAAGGAGATGGATTAATAGAAAACCCTTTTGCACACATGTTAATTTGACCTAAATGAACCAATCTCCAAGGTGGCAGCTCCCTAGAATCAGATCTGATAATTTTTCAAAGTTGCAAGTTGGTGAGCTTCAAATAATTTTTCCAAGTGCAATTTTCAGAAAATGTTGGAGTGCACCACTTTGAGCATTAATAGTTTTCAATCCCAATGAATTCATGCCAATCCATTTTGCAATCATGCTCCTCTATCATAGATCAACACCTCGGTGCATTTTTTGTGGATCTGGGAGAAATTTTGATCAGTCTTCCAAGGCAATTTTGGAGGCAACTTGATCTATTTTCGTCACAATGCAAGATGTCAAAAAATAAATTTTGATGAATACCCACTTCAGTTTAAGATGTATTTTGGGTTTTGATGGAATAGTTGCAGGAAATAAAGCAACGTAATATTAATTCTCAAAAGGATTATGGAGATGAGACCATTAAGAAATGCTTGATAGGAAGACTAAATTGGATGACATCAATAATTGAAAAAAAACAAAGCCCATATGCAGATGAAGATTTTAGTGAACAACAAATGGCTACTTTAGTTGTATCAAAGGTCTTCTATTACCTGGGTTATCTAAATGAATGTTTATCATGTACCTTAGGTGTTGGCTCCTTGTTTAATATGTTAGAAGTTTCTAATTATGTGCACACCTCACTTGCTAAATCCATAGGTGAGTATGCCACTCTTTGTACAAAAGCAACATAACCAAGTAAAGAGTCATTGGATACAGACCCTAGACTAGGGTCAACATTTTTGAAAGAATGTTTAACATATGCATTTTTGAAAGAAAAGTCCAACATGCATTGGAATTTTCCTTGGAGTACCAAAGGTTTGATAAGTTAGAAGAGACAATCCTAAAAGGTGATGGAATACTATTACATTACATCAATGTTTCTCAAACATTTGTTAGTAGAAAGGAGTATCGATGAATTTTTTCAAGAATCTTGGAGGAATCTCCTAAAAAGAGACAACCTGGATGATGCCTGAGTTTTTTCGCTTCTCTTTATCTAGCTTGACTCCAAAACTATATTGTTTTGATAGCAAAGACGAAGACATAATGGTGCAAATTTTCAAATTCTTCCACACACCCAAATAAGGTGCCATAAGAAAATGATACCATTGAATTTACAAATTACATAAGTGCTTGATGTTGAAGAAGCGATGGTTCTTCACCTTCAGGGTACAACCTATTGTTCCAATTTGTGCGATGAAAGAATAATGCTATAATTGATACTTCGAGGAAGGCCATAGTTGCTTCCACCTTGGCTCCAAATCAACTAACAAGCATTCAACTATATCCCCAGTTGAACCAAAAAATAAAAATAAATGCTCTCAACTACTATGGAGATGGAAATGCAAAAGAATGAGTTAATAGATATTGTGATTCAAGGAATATGATAGAGTATTTGTGAAGACAAAAGGAAAGAAACATATGGGAGTCTTGAGAAATGACCAAATTATCAAATGGAAAACACAAAGGGTATAGAAGGTATACAAAAAGAGATTCACAGAGAAGCTTGTTGATGATATTATTTGAGTTGAGTCACAGTGCCAAGAATCAGGGGGAGTAAAAGGAGATGCACATAAAATGGACTTGTTGAAAAGGCTTCAGAAACTTTCAAACATATGCAAAAAAACTCATAATAAAATTTGGTGCAATGCTAAATATGGCATGGAAATTAATTCTACACCCTACATATGCTCGATAATGTTTTTTTAAGGCACTAAATTCTCAACTTGGCATGGTAAGGAGGACGCTCGATACAGTTATAAAAACTTGACTTTACACTTGCCCAAATGTATTTGCTTGGAAGTTTTAAAGTCTCTCTGATAGATTGAATAAATGCATTTTATGTTAGGATTAGAAGAAAAATATATAACAATTAAATGCAGATTTGATCAATAAAACAGAGGAATAAAAACATAGAAAAATTAACACAGAATTTAATGTGGTTCACCCAATCCGAGCTACATCCACAAAACTGAAACCATCCAATGATTTTTATTATTCAATGCAAAACTTATTACAATCTCATGAATATTCACATTTTTCTACATTTTGTAACCCCCATCCCAACCCCTTATAACAAGCCTTTTAGAAGCTTCCAAAAATTAGGGTTTTACAAAGTCATTTTCTTCTTTTCCAGTGATTTTTCCTTTTTTGGTGACAATATAGCATGATCAGTTACCACATACCAACAATCTCCCACTTGGAGACTGATCTTGGATAACACTGTTGCACTGACAACTCCCACTAGAAATAAGGACCTTGGACCATGTTGGTCTGTTATACCTAAATCAACCTTGAAGGCCAACCGAAGCTGAAGAGGAGCTCAGCTTCTCCCTTGTCACTTCCTTCGTAAACATATCTGCTAGATTGGCACCTGTATGTATCTTGTCCAACTTGACCTATCCATCCTCCAACACTAACTGAATGAAATGATATCTCAACTGTATGTTTTTTGTTTTAGAATGCAAGGTAGAATTCTTTGCAAGATGTATAGCACTCTGGCTGTCTGTCAACAAGTAATTTTTAGCCTATTGTTTTCCCAACTCTTCCATGAAAAGCTACAACCATATCATCTCCTTTGTTGCCTCTATTGCAACAACATACTCTGTCTCCATGGTGGATAAAGCAACCACCTTTTGCAACTAAGAAATCCAACTCACTGTTGTCCCACCAATTATAAATACATAGCCTATGGTACTCTGCTTGGTATCTATATCCCCTACTAAATCTAAGTCAACATAGCCTTTTAAATCAATATTAAAGCCCCCAAAACATAAATATTTATTGGATGTACCTCTCAAGTACTTGAGAATTCATTTTACTGCATTCCAATGCTCAACACTGAGATGACTCATATACATGCTAACAACTCCTACGACATGTGCTATATCTAGTCTTGTGCATACCATGGCATACATTAAACTACCTATAGTTGAAGCATATGGTACCTTGGAAATTTTATCTTCCTCCTCTTGTGTCTTTGGACACATATCCTTAGTCAACTTAACATGACTGGGCAAAGGTGTGCTGACAGCTTATGCATTTTCCATATGAAATCTCTGCAACACTATTTCAACATAATTAGCCTAAGATAAAAACAATTTCTTGTTTTTCCTATCTCTTGTAATCTTCATACCAAGGATTTGCTTTGTTTCCCCCAAATCCTTCATAGCAAATGAATTTGCTAAATGTTCTTTTAACTCCCTTATGTGATCCATGTTAGACCTCACTACAAGCATATCATCAACATATAAACATAAGATAATGTAGTTATCATCATCCAACCTCTTAAAATAAACACAATGGTCTAAATTACACCGACTATAGCCTTGCTCAGTCATAAAACTATCAAATTTAATATACCATTGTCGAGGTGCTTGCTTCAAGCCATATAGACTTTTCTTCAATCTACACACAAGTTTCTCCCTACCTTTGACCTCAAATTCTTGTAGTTGTTCCACATATATTTCCTCTTCCAAATCATCATGGAGAAAGGTTGTTTTAACATCAAGTTATTATAAATACAAATCTTCAGTAGCCACAATACTTAAAACAGTACGAATAGAAGTCATTTTAACAACAGGAGAAAAGATTTCATCAAAATCAATACCCTTTTTTTGTGCAAATCCCTTTACAACTAATCTAGCTTTAAATATTTTCTTACCTCCATCCTCCTCTTTCAACCTATAAACCCATTTGTTTGGTAAATCATTTTTACCTATAGGCAACTTGCATAATTCTCAAGTCTAATTTTTTAGCAAGGAGTCCATTTCTTCTTTCATTCCATGCTCCCACTGAACCTTGGTATCCACCTACATAGTTTCAGCATAACATTCTAGTTCACCAGCATCAATTAATAAAATAGAATACAAAGAGGGAGAAAATATTTCTGGAGGTCTACTTATCCTTGAATATCGTCTAACATTCACTGGATTTTGTGATATTTGTTGTTGTTTTTGTTGTTGCGGAGCATGAGGAACCACTGGAACATCATTTTTTAGTGTATCATCCAACACTACATAATCATTTTCTTTCTTCTCATGCTATTGCAACTGATCTTTGTACAACACTTTCTCATTGAATATGACATCCCTGCTTCTCACAATTTTTTTATTTTTAAAATCCCAAAGCCTATAACCAAATTCATCAATGCCATATCAACAAATATACATTTCTTTGATTTTGCATCAAGCTTGGTTCTATTTTCAAAATCTACATGTGCAAATGCTTCACAACCGAAGGTCTTGAGAAAAGAATAACTCACCTTCTTACCTGTCCATGCTTCCTCTGGAATACCACAACCCAAAGGATTAGAGGGACCTCTATTGATTAAATAAACAGCAGTGTTTACAGCCTTTTCCCACATGTTTAAAGGCAACTCAGCATGCAATCTCATAGGTCGTGCACACTCCATTATTGTTTTTTTCATGCACTCAGCCACTCCATTTTCTTGTGGAGTCCTTGGAACCATTTTCTTCCTACAAATACCATTTGAGGAAAAATAATCTTCAAAATCTTTGCTGTAATACTCACCACCATTATCAAATCTGAGACATTTTAACTTTTTACCTGTCTCATTCTCAACCAAGCTTCTCCATTTCTTAAAAGTTTCAAATACATCAGATTTCTACCTAAGGAAATAAATCCATACCTTCCTTGTTGCATCATCAATAAAAGTACATAGTACCGAGAGCCACCGAGAGAAGATACTTGAGCTAGTCCCCATACATCCGTATGCACAAGCTTCAATTTATCATCTTTCTTTTGCTTCCCATCCTTGAGAAAACTAACTCTCTTTTGTTTTCCATACACATAATGTCGGAGTGTATAGTATAGCATGATCATTCACCACATACCAATAATCTCCCACTTGGAGACTAATCAGGCTCCACACCAACACATTTTCCTATTGCTTTTGCTTGGTGTTCATTTCCACTTTACCGCATGGTGTGGCAAAGAATGAATCATTCAACGAGCCTTGAGCTTGAAGGAGATGGATCGGTATCATTTGAACATAGTAGTCTCCTATCTACTAAGCTATGTCACCATTCACTTTGTTTTTACCAAAGCCTTGTATCAAAATTTACTCAAAGTTCTTGATTTTGGAGGAGTTAACTCAGAAATTTATCTCATGCCCCCGCAAAGGAACTCAAGATCATGTGCAGGAGCGAGGTTAACTTTAGATGTTTCTTGTGTCCCCACTGAGGCCAGGATAAGGGGCTTGTGATGTTGTAGGGGAGTGCAAGTGTGCGGTGATGAGAAGGTATTTCCTACATTCCCATAGGCAAACCCTAAATGTAATTTGAGAAGGTGGTGAAAGTCTAATGTCAAAAAATTTAATAAATAAAAACCAAAAACATAAGAGGTTTGCAGGAAATAAAGCATGGATGGTTTTTATTTAATACAAGGCATGAAATATTGCACTCATGAGAGAGGAAAAAATAAAAAATATAGAGTGAAATACTTTGCATATAAAGGTATAGTGAATATTTTCATGGGAAAGGAGATTATTAAAACAAAGTAATAATTGTGTGGGGTGAAAAGTGTCAAATGAGATTTTCGGGATCGTGACATTATATGAAAAATTGTGGAGTAGGTAATAATTTTTATCCAAAGGATGTATTTTGGGTGAAAATACAAGGTGAAGCTACCAACAAAAGGAAGATAATAATTATTTTTCATGGAGGAAAAGACGATGAAGATTAAAATCAAAGTATTTTAATTTTTTGAAGACAATTAATTAAATGAAGAGTCAGATGGATATGTGAAGGGTCATAACCCTTGAAAATGCAAAGTATATATGAAGGATAAAATCAAAAAAATGAATAATTAGTAGAAATTAGGATTACATATAATAGATTAGTAGACCATGAAGACTTTTGATAGATATTGTATTATCTTTTGAAGCCATTTATATTGGACAATAATATTTAATTTGGTGGCCCAATTTCTAGTGTTCAACTATTTTGTCAATATTAATTCCTATATGTCATTTGGTTGTCTCTGGAGTGGTATGTCTAAGTTATTCAAATTAAGTATACCATATATATTTAACTTGTCAATACACATTTTTTGTACTTGTGTGATTTCCTTGATTGGTTTTTATGGGAAGAGAATTAAATTCCTTTTGAGAGATCATCTTTAATAGGTTCATGCCTAGGATTAATGTCCTTTTAAACTAATTGTCTTAATTGGTTTCCTTCACATCATAATTAAAATCCTTTCAAAAAATCACAATAAAAACCTAAAGTGTAGGGGGATTTCAAACATATCAATTAGCCCCGTTCATTAGCCAAAAATGTTCCAAAGATCTTGGCATCCTCTTAAAGTTTATAACCTACATTTTTGAGACCTAACAGATTGGAAACTCTTTTGGGGATCAACCTAGCCAATTATGAATCCAGGCCTTTGTTGCTATAGAGTCATAAAAATTCACATTTTCTTTCACCTAACTTCATAAGGGATTCCGCTAGGGATAAAATCAAGAATAATCTCATTAATACTATTTTTCTCACTTTTGAAAAGGTGAGTGGCGACTCTGTTAAAAACTTAATGAAAAATACAAAGACACTTGTAACCTTACCATTTTTCGGTCAAAATAAATATGTCAGAACAAGAGAGGAGGCTTGAGTTGCTTCAAGAGCTACTACAAGTGGAAACCCAGCTTGCTTCACTTAGATCACAACATATACCAGTCTCTAATCAAGTTGAGTATGTGGAACAAGACATTTCTACACAAGCCTCAAATCATACAAATGATTATCCTGTCCCTTCTGGTCAAACATTAGTGAGCTACCAAGATCATGAATATAACTAGTATGTTGGTCATTATCAATGCCAAACTCCATGTCAAAAGGTACGAAAAATGTTATCCCTCCTGGAAGGGTCAATCAAAGTCTACAAGAAGTAGAATTGCAGCAGGTAATTTTCCAACTGAGGGTATTGGATCTTCAAGTGCACAAACCACTTCATTTCAGAAAAATTCATGGTTACCCAAATCTTCTCGTTTTGAATGTTAAAAATAATTTGTCAAAATTTAGTAGATGTAAATCAGAATCAGTAGATATACACCTACAACAATTCATTAATTTGGTGGTGAATTGGAAAATCAGTGGAGAGGATGTTATCATGAAACTTTTTTTGAAAACATTACAAAAAGATGTTGAAGATCGGTTTGACAGCCTTCCTATGCTTTGCATAACTTCATGGAATGAACTTGCAAGTAAATTCATGTACTAGTTTAAAGAGAAAAATGATGAGTATTTTCAAAAGGGAAGTCAAAGTAAATTTAGGGAATTTAGATTTTCTTTGTTCAAAAGAACATTGGAATCTAGATTTTCTTTGTTCAAAAGAATTTGGGATATCTATATGCAAATACCTATTAATGTTGTTAGTGTATGTCTTTATTTTCCTTATGTTAGGGGGTATTTCTTTTTCCTACACATTATTATTTAAGCTTGCTTAGGTTATTAGGAGTGGTTAATATAAGGACATGTGGCAAAATACATTGGCTACATGTGTCACTCTCTCTCCACACATGGTTAGTTGAGTTACACATCCTCTTTTGGCTTGTTGTGCAACCTCTCATAACAACTATTATGTTTTTACCTAGGTAGTTTATGGAGTAGTTGGGTTTCTCACCCTCTTTTGGTTTTATGTGCCACCTCTCTCCTATCTTCACTTGAGGAGGTTATGCCACATGTTTTGTCATTTACCAAGTAGGTGATAACCTCCCACCTTTTATGGGTAGTAGGAGTTAATGCACCTCTTGGATGTATTTTCCCTAATTTTTCTATATATTGAGCACTCTCCTCTCACCTTCACTAATTCAGCTAGTTCGA
Organism: Sequoia sempervirens; assembly: GCA_007258455.2. Classification (NCBI taxonomy): domain Eukaryota; kingdom Viridiplantae; phylum Streptophyta; class Pinopsida; order Cupressales; family Cupressaceae; genus Sequoia; species Sequoia sempervirens. The sequence continues at coordinate 207,695,510 of VDFB02000002.1, read as the reverse complement.
TAATCGCTCTGTGGGAGGATTGAGAGTATTTTGTAATTTCTCTTGCCTTGTCTCTATTTTTCTCTCATTTCAGATTTCTCTTCATTCTGCTATGTTGATCTTCAATCATCCATTCAATGAAGTTGCATGTGATCTATGGCTGACTTCAGATCTTGGCTTGATTCTCGCTTCTCACAAAATCTAACATGGTATCAAAGTCATGTTGTCTAGTATAGCTCATTGTTTTTCTAATATTTTGAGAGATTTGAGACTAATAGAAAGCTAATATTTTTCCTTAAAAACCAAGTATGCTCTTCTCCTACATCCTCACATGACCTAGAGAATCATAATAGTTTAAAGGAAAAATAAGCATATATTTAATTTGGTTTACATATATCAATTCCTATAAGATATGGGTGATTTGTAGCTTTTTGGTAATATTGGAGGTTTTTTCAGCATCTCCAAAGAGTCTAGAAGGTTTAAGAAAGTCAAAATTGACTTTTATTTCACCAAAATCAAAGATTGGAGGATACAGTAAAAAAATCGAAGTTAAAAACTTTAATTTTTTATTGGAGCCATTTTCATTTTGGCTTTAGATTTCATGCTTCCACTCATTTTCAAGAAAAAATATTTTTGGGTTTTATTTCCAACATCAAAAAACAATCTAGGTAATTGTTATATTTTGCAAAAAGTTGGTAAATTTTGCAAAATTCAAATCAGAAAATGACATGAGTCATTTTTCAGAGGAAAATTTTGCAACATTTTTCAAAATTGCATAACTTTTTCCTTGGGTGTTAGATTTTCACAAATGAGTACTTGTCAAAAAGCTAGAAATGAGAACTTTTCATCCATGAAGGTTTGAGTCAAAATTTTGGCATTTTTTTCAATCAGCTATTGTAGGTTGAATCTACTGCATTTTTTTATCTTCAATAAGTCATATATTTCACTTTTGTGATCCATTTTTCAAAAACAAAAAAGTGTTAGAAAGATATTGAAGAGTAAAAAACAGCTACAAGGTTATTTTTTTCAGTTTTTTATTTGAGAATTAATTTGTATCAAATATTGTAATTTTGGCTATTAAGAGCCTTAAAAGCCTTGTAATCTAGAAAAGGCCTTGTAAAAGCACTTTAATCATAAAGTGCCAACATTGTAATATATGGGTGGGTAATTTTTTTATACTAGCACAAAAGGGGGTGTCTCATGTGTCTTCTTTCTTCACACTTTTCTTTCTTCTTTGCAATCTTTTTTTCTTCCCTCATGGATGCATCTATAGTTCTAGTTTTAACTTCATATAATTATTTTGAATGGAAATCTAATATGGTATTATATCTGAAAATACATGGATATCATTATGTAACAATGGGACTTGAAATTGAACCACAAGATGATGCAAAAAAGATTAAATGGTTTAACAAATGTGATGAAGTTTTTGGTACTTAGTGTATGTCATTATTTCCTTGTTGAAAGGCACAAGACAACTAAGAGGGGGGGTGAATCAGTTGTCACCAAACCCAATCACAAACCTCAAACACTTATCAACTTCTCATCCACTTAATTATGTTATTAAGTATGAACATGAAATGCAAATAATAGAAAGCAATATCAATGCAAGAAACACCAGATTTATGTGGAAAACCGAATAAGGGAAAAACCACGGTGAGGATTAACTCACAATATAAAGTATTCCAAAACCAATTACAAAGATGCTCACTGCCAAAGGGCTCACTCCCTACAGATAGGACTCACTATCCAACAAGGAGGCTCACTGCCTACAAATACAAAAGATAACAAAAAAATCCACCACAACAAGTTACACACATCCATAGCCTTGATCAGAAGATTGCAGACACCATTAGCTCACTGCTTTTAGGAATCTAGCACATTAAAGTATTGCTACCTCAATTCACTTTCACACACTCTTTCTTCTCAAACTTGTGGCTTGTCTGATGCATGAATCCATAACATCTTGACTCGTATTTATACCATCTTCAACCTTAGAAACTTTCCCCAAGGTCTACTACACACCCTTCATTTTATAAATTCAAATTAGGTCGGCAACTCAACGTTCTAGTAGTGGAAGAGAATGAGAGTAGACCAAACCAACTATTAACTAAGACCCAAAACAACATCCCAGATCAATCATAGGCTTCCTTTAATTGAAACTCATCCCTTGCATGAAGTGTAGACACTAGGTCAGCCAAACCTAATGAAAACACCAATGAACTTTGAAGTGCACGCTTCTACAATGAGAAGATAACATGCACACCACATAACATGCTTTGAACTATACACCATAATACATCTTAGATACCTTCATATTCATCTATAGCAAACGCAATAGCCTTCATACATAGAACACCTTCCATCAATCCATCCAGACTGTAAAAACACACATAAGGACACTGAAACTTGTCATCTAGAGCACCAAACCATGAATGCCTTTGCTAGAACATAGATAACATCATTACAAGCCTTCTTCCAAATTTGGAAGACCTGAAACAATCTAGTGGAGGACTATAGAGCAAAAATATTTCTCCTAGTCCACAGAAAAAACATTTTTTCCAAATGAGTTCACTCACTGATGAACACAAGCTTCACTCTTCATCAAACTAGAAGTTATAATCTAGGAGATATCATCCAATGATGCCCATAAACAACATGTCAAATCCACATAAGCATAGGATCAACATAGAAGAAATGTGGAGCACATTCTAAACATACACACAACTATGTCTTCACTGTTTCTCAAAAGCACTTGGCAACACATCATATTAGCACATCTGCAACACCATAAAGATAGCTCCATGTACTCACAACATCTCTACAATATCTCAACTATACATGCACAACCTGCAATCACTTGATTCCTTTCTTTGCAACATCTTTTACTATATTGACATCAATGACAACACCACCAAACTCACTCATACTTGCAACAATCTCCCCCTTTGTCATTGATGGCAACACATGATTTAAAAAACCATCAAAGACAACATCCATTCCATTCTTGCACTCTCCTTTATTTTTTAGATTAAACAACCTACACAACATTCCTACACTCTCAATACTCTCTCTCCCTTTTTCTTTCATTTTTTTTCACATGACTCTCTTTCTTTCACTATTTTTCACATGACTCTCTCTCCCCCTATGACATTAATGGAATTTAGACCAAAAGCTCTCATCACTCCCCCTTAGGATTGCACCCACACATCTCATACTGCAAGAATGATACTTCCTACTCCCCCAGTGGAGTAGATGCAATCATCAGTCCAAACAAATGAATAATTTGTAGATCCACTAGACTGATGCACCTCCATATGAACCTAGTTTGAAGGAGGGTCAATGACCCCCAACTTCTCCCTAAGATACTCAAAAGTATCCTTCGGAAGAGCCTTAGTAAATATATCTGCAATCAGATCCTTTGTAGGCACATACTCCAATCTGACTTCATTCTCCAATACCTTCTCCCTCAAGAAATGATATCTAATAGATATATACTTTGTCCTTGAATGCATTACCAGATTCTTTGAAATGTTTATAGCACTTTTATTATCATAAAATATAGGGATAGGCTCATCACACATCACACCTATGTCCTTCAATGTTTGCTTCATCCACAAAACTTGTGTGCAGTAAGATGTTGTAGCAATGTACTCAACTTTTGTAGTGGATAAAGACACTAAATCTTGTTTCTTGCTTAGTACTCTTTCAATCATCCACACAACCAGCCCAATCTGCATCAATGTAATCACTCAAAGTGAAATCAGTATCCTTAGGATACCACAAACCATAATCCAAGGTGCCTTTTAGATATATCAATATCCTCTTCACGGTTGTAACATGTGTTTCTTTAGGTTCTGCTTGAAATATGGAAACCAAACATACTACATCCATGATATTTGGTCTAGTGGCAATAAGATACAATAGTCCACCAATCATAGATTTTTACATGCTCTAATCAACTTTAGGAGATTCTTCATCTTTACTCAGCTTGTATCTAGTCGCCATAGGGGTACAAACCGGTTTGGAGTCATCCATTCCAAACTTCTTCAACAACTATTTAACATACTTCGATTGTGAAATGAATATTCCTTTATCAGTTTGATTCACTTGAAGTCCAAGGAAGAAATTCAACTCATTAATCATAGACATTTCAAACTCTTTTTGCATCTCCTCTACAAACCTCTTGCACATACCTTCATTTCCTCCAAAAATGATATCATCAACATTCACAACCACTATCAATATTTTGTTTCCTTCCACCTTGAAATAGAGATTACTATATGTGTAGCCTTTGTTGAATCTTTTCTATGTCGAATACCTATCCAACCTAGCATACCATGCTCTAAGAGCCTATTTAATTCCATACAATGCATTTTTCAACTTACAAACCATATCCAGTTTATCTGATAACTGAAAGCTCTCTGATTGTTCCATGTACACTTCTTCCAATTCTCCATTTAGGAGTGTAGATTTAACATCCATCTGATACACCTTGAAATATTTATGAGTAGAAAATGCCAAGAACATCCAAATATCCTCCATTCTTGCTACCGGGGCAAATGTCTCCTCAAAGTCTATTCCTTCAACTTGTGAATATCCTTTGCATACAAGTCTTACTTTATTTCTCACAACTTCACCATTCGCATTCAACTTATCCTAAACACCCATTTTGTACCAATTACATTCTTATTTGCAGGTCTAGGAACCAATTCCCATGTCTAATTCTTCTCTATTTGCTACAATTCCTCTTTCATTTCTCTAATCCAACTCTCATCTTTGCATGCTTCACACACAAACTTAGGTTCTATCTTTGAAAGTAAACATAGATTTACCCCAACCGCTTCCTCTTTGCTTCTTGTCTTTACACCTTCACTCTTAACTCCAATTATCTTTTCTTTAGTATGATTCTTTTGTACATACTTAGGAGTCCTAGGAGAAAGTTCCAAAGCTTCTTCTTATTCTTCAATCTATTCTCTTCGGGTACTGGTCTATAGATAGGCTCATCTAGTTCAACTTCACTTATCTCAACTGGTCTATGCATATCTTCATCAACCTTCACATTTGTACTCTCAACAATCTTCCTTAATCTTTTATTGAAGCACCTATGAGCTTTGCTACTAGTTGAATAACCAAGGAAAATACCTTCATCGCAACTAGCATCAAATTTTCCAAGGTTCTCATCATCCCTTTTAATGTAACACTTGCTACCAAAAAGTACTTGACAGTAGGAATCTTGCTTGTCTGCAACTCATAAGGATTCTTTGTGTTGTTACCTCTGATATGAAATCTGTTATGAATATAAACAGTTGTGTGGATTTCCTTTCTCTAGTATACATTAGGTTCATTTGCTTCTTTCATCATAGTTCTTGTAGCCTCTTGAATAGTTTGGTTTTTTCTCTCAACAACTCCATTCTGTTGAGGGGTTCTAGGAGCAGAAAAATATCTCTTTATACCATGCTCTTCACAAAATCTATTAAACTCACTAGAAGTGAATTCTTCACCTCTATTAGACCTTAGACATTTGACTCTCAAGTTCACTTCATTCTCTACCCTTTCCTTGAACACTTTAAATCTATCTAGATCTTGAGCTTTCTCCCTAAGAAAAGTAACACAGGTCATTCTAGAATAATTATCAATCAAAAACATGAAATACATGTCACCATTTAGACTTCCTATTCTTGTAGGACCACAGAGGTCTGTATGAACCAATTCCAACATTTTGGTAGTTGATTTCTCTTTTCCTTTAAAATTGCATCTTATTTTATTTCCCAACTAACAACTACTACAAATAGTATTGGTAGGCTTTGTGATTTTAGGAAAATCTCAAACAACCTCTCTTGAACTAATCCTAATTAAATCATCAAATTTTACATGTCCCATCCTCTAGTGCCATAGCCAATTTTCATTAACTTGAGATACAAGGCATTGACCATCAACACCCTTAAGCTGATAAATGTTTCCATATGTTCTTCTTCCTTCAACAACCACAGTTTTGGACCCTTTTCTAATCTCACAAGTATTATCTTGAAACAAAAGCTTAAATTCTTTGCTACACATTTTTTCAACACTCAAAATATTATGCCTTAATCCCTTAACATAATAGACATCATTAGTGCTATGTTTTCCATCAAAACTAATGTTCCTTTTTCAACAATCTTTGCTCCAAAACCATCTCCAAACATGACTAATCCACCATCATCCTTTTCAAGTTTAGTGAACTTACTTTTATCTCTGGTCATATGATTTGAGCAAACACTGAAAATCACCCAATAGTCTTCATCTTTTCTACAATGAAATTCAATAACCAAAGTACCTTCGATCTCTTCCTTCTTGTTCTTCAGACCATTTTTTCTTTTACATCTTCTAGAGTTAGTAGACACTGATTTATACTATAAGGCTAGAAACAAGCATTCATCATCATCACCCTCAAAATCAAATTCATCATCAGAAATCCCAGCATCTTCTCTAACATAGTACAATTTCTTGAACTTCTTATCCTTTTTGTCTTTATTATCTCAGTTCTTCTTATGTACAACTCTATTTGGACATCTTGAAGCATAATGACCAATATTTCCACAATTGAAACATTTTAAAGGTAACATACCTGTGTACTTACCGATACCTTTCTTCAACTTCCTTGTAAAAAAAATTTCCAACTCATCTAAACTATCACCATTTGGATCATATTTTGTCTTTGTAGCTTTAAATGTTGATTTTGTCTTCTCCTTTTCCTTTCCAAACTTTCTCATCTCAAATGCAGTCAAGGTGCCAAATAGTTGTTCTTTAGTAAACTTCTTTGGATCATACACTTCCTCAATGGTTGAAACCTTATCACTATAACTCTCCAGAAGAGTCATCAAAATCTTCTCCATCACATCTTCATTAGTCAAAGTACCACCTTGATTTTTCACTTCATTCACTGCAATATCAACCCTCTAAAAATAGCTTGCAATATCTTCACCTTCTTCCATTTTCAAGTTCTCATATCTATGCTTAGTTGTTAGCTTCTTTGAAAATTTCACTCTATCATTTCCTTCATAGATATATTTCTAATTTTTCCAAACTTCATAAGTAGTACCCAAAGAAATAACTTTTTTTTGCTCAGTCTTAGATAAAGCACTATAGATTACATACCTTGCTTTTTCATTTTCCTCATAGAAATAAATCTCATCTGCAAAAGAAGGACCACTTGTCAGTGCAACATACTTTATCTCAATAGCTTTCCAAGTATTGTAGCCAAGAGAGATTATGTAACCTCTCGTCTGCACTTTCTAGACACTATAGTTAGATCCATCAAACATAGGGATTGCCAATTTGTGTGTCATCATATCTACCTCAGGTGGTTAAGCTCTTCTCCAAGGAACCAAAGTTCTAATACCAATTTTTGAAAGACACAAGATAACTGAGAGGGGGGGTGAATTAGTTGTCACCAAACACAATCACAAATCTCAAACACTTATCAACTTCTCATCCACTTAATTTTGTTATTAAGTGTGAACATGAAATGAAAATAACATAGAGAAATATCAACACAAGAAACATTGGATTTATACATAGAAAACCCAATACGGGAAAAACCACAGTGGGGATTAACTCAAAATATAAAGTAATTCCAAAACTAATTACAAAGAGGCTAACTACCTTAATACAAGGCTCGTTGCCTACAAATAGGACTCACTATCCAAAAAGGAGGCTCACTACCTATAGATATAAAAGATAATAGAAAAATCCACCACAACAAGTTACACACATCTATAGCCTTAATCAAAAGATTGCAGACACCATCAGCTCACTACTTTCAGGAGTCGAACACATTAAAGTACTACTACCTCAATTCACTTCCGCACACTCTTGCTTCTCAAACTTGTGGCTTGTTTGATACATCAATCCATAATATCTCGACTCATATTTATAGCATCTTCAACCTTAGAAACTTTCTCCAAGGTCAGCTACACATACTTCATTTTATAATTTCAAATTAGGTCAGCAACTCAACATTCCTGCGATGGAAGAGAATCAGAGTGGACCAAACCAACTCTTAACCAAGACCCAAAACAATGTCCCGGATCAATCACATGCTTCCTTTAATTGAAACTTATCCTTCACATGAAGTGTCAACACTAGGTTAGCCAAACCTAATGAAAAAACTAATGAGCTTTGAAGTACACGCTTTTGCAATGAGAAGATAACATGCGGACCACATAACATGCTTCACTATACATGAGAATACATCTCAGATACCTTTAGATTCATCTACAATAAATGCAACAACCTTCATACACAGAACACCTTCCATCAGTCCATCTGGATTATACAGACACACACAAGGACACTGAAAATTTCCTTCCAGAGCACCAAACCATGAACACCTTTTTCCAGAACACATACAACATCATTACAAACCTTATTCTAGATCCGCAAGACCTGAAACAAACTAGTAGAGGGCTATGAAGAAGAAACATAATTTCTCCTAGTCCATAAATAAATAATTCTACTAGATGAGTTCACACACCGGTGAACACAACCTTCACTCTTCATCAAACCAGAAGCTACAATCTAGAATATATCATCCAATGAATCCCATAAACAACACTTGAAATCTTCACAAGCATAGGATCAACACAAAAGAAATTTGGAGCACATACTAGAGCACATTTTGAACATACACAACTTTTTCTTCACTATTTCTCAAAAGCACTTGGCAACACATCATATCAGCACATCTGCAACACCATAAAGATATCTCCATGTACTCATAACATCTCTACAGTATCTGAACTATACATGCACAACTTGTAATCACTTGATTCCTTTCTTTGCAACATCTTGTACTATGTTGACATCAATGACAACACCACCAAACTCACTCATAATTGCAACACTCTTGGCCTTCTTTTTCACATTGAATCTACCACTACACCAAATGAAGTGTGGAATAAATTAGAAAGCCTCTTTGGTAAGTAGGATGAGTTTTTAGACATGAAAAACTAACATTCTACATTTGATCAGGATCATTTATCAACTAAACTATATGTCGCATTAGATCCATTCATCACCTTCATCCATTCATTTAAATAATCTCATTGCCTAAGGTTATTTATTTAAAATCAAAAAGCCATTTAAATCAAATCCTAAATCATATTCCATCATTTTCTGATTTAAATAAATCAATTATCATCTAATCAGCATTAAATCAGCATAATCATCATCCAATCCTAATCTAATGCTAATCCCATCCCACTTGCATTATCTAGATCTAGCCACTTGCACAATAAATCAATTTTATTGATTTATTAAAACCTCATTTTCCCTCAACATGACAAGTCAAACATGGCATTTATGGCATTGATTTGGGCACTCTTCCCAAATCTTGCACAACCATTGACCACTCACATGATGACAAGTGTCCTCAACTCATTGGCTTGTTTTTGATCCCACATTGGTCCCTCTTCAACACTTAGCATTTTGACAATCCTTAAATAGGTGCTTCATCTTTGAGCAAATCCTTCACAATCTTGCAAGGTTACTCTCTTCATTTGAGATTTGATCTTGTCCATTTCACTCCATCATCTCCATCATCTATAGCATTTTCATTTTAAGCTATCAATCAAGGATTGGGAAAGGGTCACTAGCACATGTGACGCCAATCCACTATAAGATGCTAGTTTGATTCATTAGAATGATGCCCTTCTATGTTTGCTTGTTTCTTTGGCATCATTCTTGTGATTAAATGAATCTTATAGGGGATCTTTTGGTTTTCTTTGGTTTACTAACAATACAAATGGTTTTTTGTTTTTTATCCAATGCATGATTTAGGGTCCTACAAATGGCGCGCAAATTTCTACATGTTTCATCACTAATTTCTGCGTAGATTAAGTCTATCATTAAAGTTGCTTGACGTAGGTAGAATAAATGTTGAAAAGAAAAGAAAATTTCAGCGTAGGAAAAGTCTACTTTTCTTTGAAATATTAAAGTGGCTAACTTAATGAAATTTTAGTAAGATTTTGTAGATTTTATGGTGCAGGTTAACATTGCTATGGACAGCAAACCCAACTAACATTCAAGTTAATTGCAATCACTTGTTGTTTTGTGAGAATGGAATCTAAGTTTGACATGATATGCTTTTTGATATTGCAATTTGTCAACAAAAAGGGAAAGTTATTTAATTGGTAGTCTATGATTTATGTTGGGTTCCCGTACCAATTATTCTTTTAAAAATGAGGGTAAATTGAAAATGTATTTGAAATTTATTATTTAAGGAAATGCAAATGCCTTATCAAAGGGAAATTTTGTTTTACTCCTCTCTTAAAAAGGTTTCCTTAAATGATTGATCTTTCTTATCATGCACTCTTAAACTCTTATTTGTGATTTTTATAGGTACAAACAAACAAACAACGAAGGCAAGAAGGAAAAGCGAAAGCGAAAAATCAACAAGGAGGAGGCTAGCAAACGAAGACGAAAGGAGAATGATTTTTTTTTAAAACACAATGTTTTTCTTAATACTTTAAGTGTTGATCAACACTACTTCACGAAGTTGTTTATCCTTTCATTTTAGAACACTAATTTTCATTTGGGTCTAAAACGAACAATTTGATTTTCATTGCAAGGGGCTTAAAATGAATCTTAGGACAAACTTACTAGATTTCGTTTTGGGCTAAAAATTGGACAAGCAATCTTCATATTTCATTTTGGTGCTTAAAATGAACTCACAATTGCTTTGAATGGTATAAAATGAACAAGTGTTTGAATTGTGTGATTTTGTCTTTTGAGTGCGTATCCTCTCCCCTTGCGCTTTGTGCGATCTAGGGTGCAAGAGAAACACTCAAAATACATTTTATTGCTTTGAAACACTTCAATTTGGGCTTAAAAATTGAACATCTTGTGCTAGTGTGAGTAGGGGCATTTTCACGCATTCTCTTTCTTTGTGCCATCAAAGATCGATCGAAGTTACGGATTGTGTCTTGCTTCTTTTGTTTATCTTAGAGGGCTCGCCTTGGAAAAGTACTCACCAAGGACGACTCAACCGGTAACACTCTAAAGCCAAGAGTATTTCCAGCCGGATATAAATGATGGTTTTGGTTAAACGCCATAATCACGCGGTTGGCTCCGACAAGATGGATCCGAAAGGGGACTCTTGCCGTATGGGTCAATCTCCATGAAGCAGAAAGTCCTTACTAGAACCTATGTGCTAGAATTTGCCAAAATCCTTAATCTATTTGTTGGTGCAAGAACGGTCGTTTTGAAGCCACCCCACACTTTACTTCTTAGTAGAGATGGAAAGCATGCCATGGGAGTTTCATGGGTGTTAATGCTTGGCTGCCCATTGGCGTTAATGAGCCGGAGAGGGCAATGGGGTCAAGCATCTAACCATCCGCTAGAGATAAGCGATTAGCTGGACTTGTCCAAGTGGGAATCCAACAAATATTGTCTTACACATCCATAGGGCTTGTAATTATTCTTTGTTTGAAAACACAGTGTGTATTTGAAAACATTTTGCAAACAAACATTCAACATGATTCTCAAAATTTCAGACCCTCTTGAAGACAAATATCATTGACTCAATCCATATGCTATTTCTTTCCCTTGGGATTCACATCCTTAGAGGTTCCTAAGCATTGGATTATACCTCAATTTATCTTCTTGAGTAAACAATAGGAAAACCCTTGCCTTAAGTTCATTGAATTTCCACATAAAATATCTTGTGGGGGTTTAAAGAAATTAAGACATTGGACATCTTAGTTTGAAACTTTAATCAAAGAGTTTGTTTTTGGTAAAAAGTACTCATTAAGCAAAGATAACAAATTGGACCCCACACATGTGTTTGATATCCTTTGGTCATATTGATCTTTTGATTACTCTTAGAGAAAAGTGTGTTCTTCAATACCTTGGCCTAGTAAACAAAGTCTCTCTAAGTCTCTTAGGATCAAAATCAAACACTTCATCCATCTCAAAAATTGATCAACATCATCCCACAAACAACCTTTAGAGCTTTGAAAACATCATTACCTAGACTTGGGTACATTTCTAAACCAAATCAAAATCATTTGTTTAATTAGGTGTGTTTGGATGAATCCTTCCACGCACACTTAGTTAAATTATCACCTCTTTGAACAAGTTCATCCTAAGATAACATCCAACATCTTAGGGTTTACAAGTTCATCATCCACATCAAACAATCAAAATCAAGCCCTAAGTCTAGCATTGATTCAAAGTTCCTAAACGTTCAACACTCACATCATTTACACCTTTCATCCTCCATCTCGTCATTGGCCCTAAGAACCTTAGAGGTCACTTTTGCTACAAGATCAAAACACAAGAAGAACATGGAATATAAACTAGATTCATACATCATGAGCGGTCCAAACCAACCAAACTATCCAAGCCTCACGAAATCATGGGATTATGGAAACTCACATCCATACATAGGATCACTATCTCCTACGAATATCAATAGCACAACGAATGTGAGTATGCCCAATCTAAATTTTGGAACACATCTCCCCATGATAGATTTAAATCAAAGTCCAAACTTACAAGTCTATCCTCCAAACAATCAAAACATGAGTCTTCAAACGAGCAACATCATTCCACCAAATCCCTACAAACCAAATGTGGATGTACCAAGTGCAAGTTTTCAAAACATGAATCCTAACTTAGAAAACTTTGGAAAAATGATTCCCAATACCGACAATGTTCATCCTATCATGCCAAATCTAAACATCATCCCAAATCAGAACATTATCCAAAGTCAATTTTCCCATAATCCCATTCAAAAACCACAAGTAGGCATCCTAAATCCGCTTGAACAAAAGCCAAATCAACTATCTCAAGTGAGTCAAGATCAAAATCAAGAAAAAATTTGGTGAGATCAAATTACAGAACTTTCCAAATTAGTTGAGGCATTGCGCCAAGGGAAATCTCCACCACCATTACCTACATCATTCCTTGGTTTAGGGCTTCCCCCTTTACCTAACACCAATCATGCCATCCAAATCAATCCACCTAACATCAATCAAACCATCACAACAAATCCTTTGAATATACCATCAACATCACACCAATGGATGGTATCTAATCAAACAACAACATTGATCCCAATTCAAAATACGGTCTCCCAAGGACCTATCACCTCGGTCATTCCAACCATCTCTATCACTTCGATCACTCCAACCACCACTATCACGCCCATCACATCTCAACCCCCCACTACCATGATCGCTCCGAGCGTATCTCAAACACTTGTCACTACATCCAACATGATTTCGAATCCACCACCACCCCCACCACCAACAATTTCCACCACATCAAGCAAATACGATGTGACATTACAAGCTGCTTTTCAAAAGGGATTCCAACAATATCTAGCCATGCAACAAGCAACACAAGCTCAACAAGTTCAACAATCCTCTCAAGTTGCCCAAGCCTCTCAAGCTACCCAACCAACATGAGCACAAACACAAAAGATGACAACTATTGAAAACAAGGATCAAGATCAATCCATCACTGAGCACATGTTTACTTCATCCAATGATCAAATCGACATATGTCAAGAGTCACTTTTGAATCACGATCAAAATCCACCAAAAAACTCGACAATGAGCCAATTCAAGAAATATCAACATCACTTGACTCTATGGTCGAAGACATTCACAATCTCTCCACCGCAATTGTTGAAAACAATGATCAAAACTTCTCCATCGAGGAGCACATTGAGGATGTATCTACACAATCCGATGATAAACTCACCATACATCAAGAGCCACTTTTTAGTGATCTCTTTCAAGGAGTGTTAGGGTTATTTGATCCTATTGACATAATGCATGTTCCATTGACCTATGATCATGTTGAAAATGTCTCTACATCGCCTTATGAGGTAGAGGACATATCTCAAGAATTTACTCCAAAGCATGATCAAAATCTTTCACCAAGGTCTAGCAATGGTCCCTTCCAAAACATGTTGAACCCCTTTGACCTCATGGTTACAGATGCTGAAGGAACCTTGAACTTGACCATGCCTAATGTCAACATCCAAAAGTCCTTTGTAAGAAATCCATCCTTTGAAGCTGCTCCATGTCAAGAACTTGATCCAAAGCATGTCGAAAGCAACTCCAAAATCATTCAAGATCAAGAATTTGTATCTTCAAGATACTACAATAATCTAATGGACACTCTCCTATCTATGCAAGATGATCATATCCATACTCCTCCATCTACCCATGAGATGCTTTCTTTGGATGGAAACATAGATGATCGTTATTCAGAATAGGATCTCTTTATTCCTGACATTATTGCACAAAAAGAGCAGATTCTTAACTCCTACAATCAAACGGAGTTGTCAACATCAGGATCAAATATGTCCCAAACTCAGATTGAGGACATCATGAATAAAGATATCCATCATTATCCGTCGAATAAAACAAGTCAAATAGAACATCCAAAGTTAGCAGAGCAGCAAATTGAAAGAACGTCAACTACGGAGGTCATTTGTCAGAGCAGGTTTACTGAAAAATATATCTCAAAACAAGCAGAATCAAGGAATGAAAGTGATACTATCACTATACTGGGGGCAACTTCATCTCAAGCAAACGTCAACATAGAAAGCATGAAGAGTCCTTATGATGAAACTAGTGTCAATACTACAACCAGTCACGCCATGAATCTTCATCCACCCATTACCTCATCCACAAATTGGGACCAACGTCAAAATGAAGATTTGAATCAAAGTACGAAGAACGTTATCAAAACAAAAGAAGCTGAGAAACATAAAGGACAAATCAAATACATATGGATACCAAAGAATACAAAGAAAAATCATCCCTATCAAACCCCATTAGTCAAAGAAACTATGGGGCAAAATCAAAAAGGGAAAAGTATCCATCAAGAATGTCTACAAAAGAAAAAGCAGGCTTTTCAAGCGACGTACAAAGTATATCAAGCAGTTGGTCCTAATTCCATGCACACTTCCATATCCACCCATCATTGCTCAACTTCCCAATTTTGGAGAGTCAAAGGTTCCAAACTATCAACCGATCCATCTTTTATCCCTAAGCACACTCCATCCATGCCTCCACACATAATATCCAATTCTTACATTAACTGTGTATTGGCAACGACCCTTCATCATAAGGATTCTGAAGGCATTTTATCGTGATGTGCGCACCAAGACAGAGTTAACTCCGGTATCGACGAAGTAGATCAAGAATCCCAGAAGTGGCATTCAAGTGCACATATCTTAGCAAAGCAGCTTCTTCAAGCAAGATATCGATGGCACATTATGACAGGGGCATCTACATCAGCAACACCCTGTGGTTCAGCATAAATCTTTCAGAAAAATAAAAAAAATCAAAAAAGGAAAAAATCCAAAAAAAAATCAGAGAAAGGATTGAAAACGAAAGAAAAAAATCGTCCTCTAGTGAAAACCGCATGTGCGGCACTTTGGGCAAGACCATGACGAAAACCTGGCAAACAGGAATCATGTGTAGAATCGAGCATCTACGTGTGCCACTTCAGTTGAAAGCATCTCATCCCATCCATAATAAATCAAGCATTCCATCCATCGCATCCATAATAAATCCATCCATCCATAAACCATTGATCTAATCCATTTTCATCCATCTACATCCATCATCCAAGTTATCTTGATATTGATGAAATTTTGGGGCATTCTTTACGCTTGCTTATGGTAAACATCTTGATATGGGTCGTTTTCATTAAATCCTATCCTATGCAGCATATCTAAGCCATGAAGCATTATCCAAATGAGCATTTGTTATTCGAGCACCTTATCTTATCGCAAGATAATCCTTGGCATCCTTTTGCATGCTTACCATATCCATACATCCCTACGCCTATCTGAGCATCCATCCATGGCATTCCATACATTGCTAGACACTCGGGGCAGATATGTACATCTTGCTTTGAGAATAAATCTTGATCTATATCCTCCAACTTATGTGGTGATCCGAACATTGGCAAACGTGAAACCAAATTGGTCAGGCATTTGCAATCTAAAATCTGAAGCACTAGCCCATGGCATATTTTGATGAGAACATGTTCTTTATCAAGCTTCATCTTTCATCAAACATCAATTGATATCAGTTGCATCTAAGTTGCACGTCAAACATCACATCAAATCATCCAAACATCTTTTGTTCGAAACCAAGCTTCATTAAACATGATCAATCAAATCCAATCAAAAAAATCATCATCTCGGGATATCCTTGTGTTGCTTAACACTATCCTTGCATTGTCGTGTATCCTCGACAATGTTATCATTATCCATCCTGATCAATCCAGTCCTTGCATTGTTGTGTATCCTCAACAATGTTATCATCAATCCCAATCAATCAAATCATTGCATTGTTGTGTATCCTCAATAATGTTATCATTATCATCAATCCATCGACCTCGATCGTTCAACCTTAGCTTGGTTTTCAAAAAATCCCAAAATAGAGCACTGATATCATCACACACATCCATATCCAAATCGTTAAAAATCATCAAAAATCCAAAAACATCCAAAATATCAAAAATCCAAAAAATAGTCAAAAAGCATAAAACATCAAAAACATTGGAATCCGAACTACGTTGTCTCTGAGCTTAAACGTAGGAAAGGCTAATCTTTGATCAGCCCCTAAGACATCAAAATCCAAAAACATTTGAAAAACACAAAATCCAAAAACATTTGGAAAACACCAAAATCCAAAAACATCCGAAAAACATCAAAATCCAAAAACAGCCTCAAAACATTCCAAAAACATCAAAAACATCCAAATATTTGAAAAAATCCATCCGCCTCATTTCACTTTCACCCACAATAATCAATCATCCATAATAAACTGATCATCACCTTCATCCTTTGGCAACGCAAACAGAAACAATCACAACAGTCAACAATAGCAAACTTCAATCGTAAAATCAAAATCGAAACAACAAACCTCTAAAACAAAATCAAACTCTTGATCAGTCGCAAACATGTCAGTCGACCTTATATCAACAGCCTATCAATCAACTTATCAAACCATCATCATCCTGTACAATGCATGTCCTAGGATATATCGTTCCGACAATGGGCATCATTTATGGATATCACCTTGGATTCTTATACTATCAAAACATATTCCTTTTTGGTTAGCGGTATTGAAGAACATCGCCTTTGTTTGTGTACTTGGTCTTTTTCTTTGACTTATCTTATTGCGCTCAGTACAAGGACCTCTCGATGATATTCGAATGAAGGATTTAGAGAGATAGGAATGGGGAAATGATCATTATTATTTTGTCTGCTATGCTTGTTGGACGCTCTTGTAAAATAATCCTTGGCTTAATACTTCTTGCTTTGTTAGGTAAGTACTCTAGCAAGGTTTCTGCATGTCAAGTGTGAACAAGAATACTCTTTATCTATTTGTCGCTTCAAAGTCCATCAATTACACTAAATGCTAATGCCATCCCCGTCCTTTATACCTTGATGCATTGTAAATTCTTAGGCGCATCTATCAAAAATAAAAGTAAGGATCCTTTGAAAACTCTAACCTTGATAAGCAAATCATCCATCTATCATCATCATCATCATTTATCATCATCATCATTCTAATAAAGTCTCACCAATCATGGACTTGTTGGACTTCTTGTCATCATCCCCATTTCCGTATTAACATAACATCGCTAACGCATCCATCAAGGGCGGCCCATCATGCATCCATCCATCCCCGTGATCCATCCTGCATCCACAAACTATCAGGATACCACATATCATTCATATCATACATAATACGAAACATCGATCATTTCACATGCATTCCATTTGCATAATCATCATAATATAGATCTGTTAGTCTAAGCATCCCATAAATCATCCATTGCATAATCACAACATATCACATCATCCATGTCATCCTTCATCACATCATATCATCATTTAAGTTGTTTAGGATAATATAGATTTGTTATTCTAAGCATCTTAAAATCATCTCATTTGCATCGGCCGTCCATAACCACCCATTTTGAACCTCTTTATCACGAGATCGACCCTCAAATCGAATCTTTTCGCTCGATCTCTCGAGGGGGAAATGTACCAGTGTACTTTCCGCTGGGGCATCCGAAAACATGAAATTTTTTAATTTTTATTGCGGCAAGTTTATTCTTTGAACCAATGCAACAAGTACATTGCTTCAAAGAGGGGAAAAATGTAGACATGCAAAACTAACATTCTGCATTTGATCAGGATCATTTATCAACTGAACTATATGTCGCATTAGATCCATTCATCACCTTCATCCATTCATTTAAATAATCTCATTGCCTAAGGTTATTTATTTAAAATCAAAAAGCCATTTAAATCAAATCCTAAATCATATTCCATCATTTTCTGATTTAAATAAATCAATTATCATCTAATCAGCATTAAATCAGCATAATCATCATCCAATCCTAATCTAATGCTAATCCCATCCCACTTGCATTATCTAGATCTAGCCACTTGCACAATAAATCAAATATATTGATTTATTAAAACCTCATTTTCCCTCAACATGACAAGTCAAACATGGCATTTATTGCTCTTCTTTCTTGTCCCCCTCTCAAAATTTATTGCAAATTTGAATTCAAATTCTCCCTCTCATGGGCACTCTTCCCAAATCTTGCACAACCATTGGACTAATTTCACATGATGACAAGTGTCCCTTAACCATTGGCTTGTTTTTGATCCCACATTGGTCCCTCTTCAACACTTGGCATTTTGAAAATCCTTAAATAGGTGCTTCATCTTTGAGCAAATCCTTCACAATCTTGCAAGGTTACTCTCTTCATTTGAGATTTGATCTTGTCCATTTCACTCCATCATCTCCATCATCTATAGCATTTTCATTTTAAGCTATCAATCAAGGATTGGGAAAGGGTCACTAGCACATGTGACACCAATCCACTATAAGATGCTAGTTTGATTCATTAGAATGATGCCCTTCTATGTTTGCTTGTTTCTTTGGCATCATTCTTGTGATTAAATGAATCTTATAGGGGATCTTTTGGTTTGCTTTGGTTTACTAACAATACAAATGATTTTTGTTTTTTATCCAATGCATGATTTAGGGTCCTACAGAGTTAATGGGTCATTAGTTAGATAATGAACTCATAGGGTTAAGTCCTAGAAATTTTGACATTATACAGGACTTCTTCACAAAAATGAAGGCCATTAGATTGCAGTTAGAACAATGTAGAATCAATAAGGATGATAAGTAACTAATCTTGAGTATTCTTTCTAATATTGGTCCTAAATTTATTCTATATTCATTTCTACATTCTATGCTATGAAATGTGCCCTAGGTTCAACCTACAAAATTCCTTCTCCAAATGAATTTGTTGCAGAGCTCACTAGGGATGAAGAAAAATTGGTTCTAAAGGGTACAATTAAGCCCTCTCAGTCACATGCCTTAGCTATCAATCAGGGCACAAAAGAAAAAAAGGGATCTAACAAGCAAGATAAGAAACAAAAGAACCAAAACATAAGAAGAAACATCAAAAACATGTTGCTTCAAAAGTAGATAATCAGACATCTTCATCAAAAGGTGATCAACCTAAGAAGGAGAAGGTCAAGTGTTCTTACTATAAGAGGCCTAGCCATGATGACCACAAGTGTTTAAAGAAGGAAGTCGATCACCTTTCTCATCTTCAAGAAAAGAACAATATCAAGGTACCTGATTCAGTTAAACAGAGTTCATCAGAACGGTCTTCTAAGGACATAAACAAAAGTAAGGGGAAAGGAAAGGGAAAGGCTCTAGTTGTTATTGTTTCAATCCTAAATTCTTGGATCATTGATTCGAGGGATATTTTCAGTGGAAATTGAAGTGTCTCCAAATCTCCATATTTTTGCACCATAAGAAAGAGCTCAACATCCTGATTCCAACACAACTCGAACAGAGTGAAAAGGAGTACGTTTGCACAAGTTATGGCCAATCAAACATTTGGTCAAACTACCATCAGGGGGCATCTAGAAGGTGGAAAAAAATGATTATTTCAAAAATTGACGAAAGTGGTATCAAGTTGAAGAGCTCGTTGAGACGATTCTGACAACATTGGTTTCATCAAAATCCGACACTGTATGCTCGAGATACGGCTAGTCAAAGTTTTTGTTGACTTGAAGGTATAGTGATGACATCAGCATCCGTACATGATGACATCAGCATCTGTGCAAATCAAAGGTGGACCAATCTGCAGTTGACACGTGTCATCCGTACGATGATTCCAGCATCCACGTGGCAGCACAGTCATCAGTCCGTAACACAGTTGAGTCAGTGTACAGGTGGCATTTTCATGGCATCGACGTGTCTTTGACAACGAATGAAGTGTTGACACGTGGCATTCCTCGGCATTGACATGTGCCCCTCTCCTCCTTCCCTCTATTGGCATTAGTTAGTTCTGTTGGTTGTTCTATTTAACAAAAATACTTTGGCCGAGTTTGAACCCATGACCTATCGCGAGCAAGCAAATGGCTATACCATTACACTGCAATGGTTTCCTTAACAAGCAAATGATGTGTGTATGTTTTGTTTCATATTTTGGCGGGGCTTCTTGTTAAAAACATTGTCAGCGGGGTTGGAAACCCCGACCACATGTATAGCAAAATATATAGCCACCGATGCACCACCAAACTCCTTTAATATGTTTAGGTGGATGTTTTAATTTAAGGATTGTTGAAGGCCAAATTTGTAACCAAATGACCTATAAGGCCAAAAATAAGCAAAACCCACCTAATTAAATGACAAAAGGGGGTTAATAAAAAAACAAGCCAACATTGTATGATGGTTAAGAGGGGAGTTACACATTTATTATTTTTGTTAAGCCTAAATAGGATAATTTCATGTATAAACGGAGGGAAAGGTATGCTCTTAGGGGCTATTTAGCAAATACAGGTGATAAGAAAGAGGGAGTTTGTGGACATTTTTGAGCCATTTTTGTACAATGGAGTATTGTTATGATGTCGAAGTGCTTGAAGAGATGGTCTTGGTGCATATGTAATCTTTTTGTGGAGATTAATCGGATCGGTCTCTCTATTGGAGCGGACCCAGAGACATAGTCACGATTGTGGCGAACTCCGTTATCAAATTGTT
>VDFB02000002.1:207627364-207674327 GCA_007258455.2 Sequoia sempervirens | reverse complement strand
GAGATTGAACATTTGGTCATTGATTTTCAGAGAGGGAAGAATTTTTTCACAAGAGGAATCAGACAGGCAGGTCAAGAAGGGAGGAAGAGATTTACATAAAGTTGTGAAGGTGCAGGAAAATGGTAAGTTCACAAACCTGGTTTTTTATTGTTTCTCATGTTGTAATGAAACTGGAAGTCAAACATTTTATCGTATACTAGGATGAATCATGTTATAATTTTGCTTGTATTGCTTGAGATTTTCTTTAGTCATGGCAAACTTTTAGATCCAGTGGTTGTAGGTAGTAAAGTTTTGTGCTAGATCTCTATTCTAAATCCCTCTTCACTTAGTGGATATATCTTCAAGATATTGCAACTTTAATATCTGTGAAATATGTTGATGAATTGTTGATGGTGAATTTACCGTATACATTGCAATCATTATGATGATGCAAACAATATCGATATGCTAAAAATTGTCAAATGTAACAAGCTCCAACAAAAAGAATTTTTTAAACGAAAGTTCAGAAATAAGCGCAAGCTGCATGCAGTAGGGTATGTGCAATGTGAATATAGAGAATAAGCTTTAGAAAATTGCCAACATGAAGTTGCATGCCATAGCAAGTTTCAGAATGCCCCAAATAAATACAAACCCATGCAATACCATGATTGCAGGATCTGCTCAAAATAGATTTCTTGAAAAGACTAATAAAAGTTAAAGCAAATGCAATTCAAAATCTACAATATTTATGCTTCCTTTCTCTCACGTTTGCAGTGTTATGTTCACACCAAAATCACAAGAGGAAACTGCATAATGGTTTGAGAAAGGTGTTAGAAACTTCCAGCCAAATGCAAGTTGCAGATGTAAAAGCTACACGATCCCAAAGATATACCATTTTCATAAGAGAACAGCATAGCCATTTCAAATCCACTTGGATTTGCATGCAGAAATGTAAACTAGCTTGTTGTCACCTTTCAAAATTATATAGAATAAAAATTATAATCTACAAGTTTTTAATACAGTGCTATCTACATTATATAGTTTCAGAAAATTTAGTTAAACGTAGTGAGATGCAGATTCAATAAAACTAGGAAACTATGAGAAAACCCAAAATATACTTAGTTTAGAGTTCTTTTATTTTATTATACTTTCTTATATCATTTCAATCCAAATTATTTATGAAATAGTTTGAATATTTAAATTATATGTGAGCTTGCATCAATAAGTATATGTTGTGACTTTGTGTATTGAAAATTGAAATGAGAGGGTGGTGTTTTATTTAAAATATAGTATTTCAAGATCTCTTATTTTGATTTCAAGTATAAATATGTAAAATTTAAATTTAAATCTCTTATTGAAATTTCAATTTCTAAAACCACCTCTTTTTGGAAATGTATATTTTTGTTCCTATATGAAATAGTGAAAACACATAAATTATTCTCATTTAATATAGAAGTATTAGTTTGTTTATTTTATAAAAGAATTATACATGCTAATGTAATCTGTTACAAATTAAATGGAACAAATAATCAGTCATTTTTTGTTAGAATCTGCTCATTTATTAATGCAAATATCTACACACAATTTCTAGGCTTTGTTTATCTATTCACTCGCTTTCCATAGCATTTTGAATTTTTAAATTTCATTAACAATGAAAATCATTGTTTTACTAGGATTGTGTTAATTTGATTTTTAGTAAATTTTTAAGTTTTCAAATTTTAAATGTTTTCAAGTTATTAATCATGCAATTTATATTCAAATGTTAAATTAGGAAATATATTGTATTATTTGTGTTTTTGGAAAGTTATCTTCCGAGACGAGTGTCGAATGTGGGTAATCAGGGAGCGTAGATTCTATTTTTTTCTAGATCTACTTTTATTTTGTTGTATATGGTATGATGCTTGGCCAAGCTATTTAGACCATTGAGATATATGGATTTATTTATATATTATTGCTCTCTTCCATATCCTAGTATCGATCATAGCATGCGCATACGCAAAATTAACATTCTGCATTTGATCATGTTCATTCATCAACCGAACTAGACATTGCATTAGGACCATTCATCACTTTCATCCATTCATTAAATAATCTCATTTATCAAATAAGCATTATCATTCAACCTTCATCTTGCATCATCCATTTAATTAAATAAATCAGGACTTTATTTTAAATCAAATCCAAATCATATTCCATCATTTTCTGACTTAAATAAATCAATTATCAAAGTCTTGAAAGTCAAATCATCTAATCAGCATTAAATCAGCATAATCATCATCTAATCCTAATCTAATGCTAATCACATCCCACTTGCATTATCTAGATCTAGCCACTTGCACAATAAATCAGTTTTATTGATTTATTAAAACACTCATTTTCCCTCAACATGATAAGTCAAACATGGCATTTATTGCTCTTGTTTCTTGTGCCCCTCTCAAAATTTATTGCAAATTTGAATTCAAATTTTCCCTCTCATGGGCACTCTTCCCAAATCTTGCACATACATCAACCAATCATCACTTGACAAGTGGCCTTATCTTATTGGCTTGTTTTTTATCCCACATTGGTCCCTCTTCAACACTTGGCATTTTGAAAATCTTTAAATAGGTGCATCATCCTCATGCAAATCCTTCACAATCTCCACAATTTTATGCAAGGTTACTCTCTTCATTTGAGATTTGATCTTGTTCATCATCACTCCACCATCTTCATAGCATTTTCATCACTAGCTAATCAATCAAGGATTGGGAAAGGGTCACTAGCACATGTGACACCAATCCACTATGGGATAGGTTTAATGTCATGTTTTTGTATGCTTTTATTTGATTTCCCTTGTTTCATTTATGGCATAATTAACATGGCTTATTATTCCATAGGGATGTTAAAATGTTGTTTTATTTTAAACTAACCAAATGCAGATTTTGGGTCCTACATTATGGCGCTAGAAGGAGGGCAGTAATGGTCTAAAATCGGATTCAGCCATGCCATGATTAATCTCATCTTTATAAAATTTCATTAGACTTTTCTTTGGGAATTTTTCTATTGACGTGGTGGGAATGAATGTTCTTATTATGGGAATGTTTTCTGTCTGTGCATACTTTCATGCAGCCAAGAAAAAAGAAATAAATAAATAATTTGGGTACACTCATCTGTTTTCTGACAGTGTTTGAAATACATTGTGCAGTAGGTATTTTTCATTTTTCACTGGAATTTGACTATGCTAGTTTAGAATGTATGAAAGGTGACCACATTAGGCAACTAGTTGGAATAAGTGTCCCAATATCTATTGTATTATAGGCACAGACAAGTCTCCCAATATTCATAAGCTGTTGATCTGTTGATCGAAATTAGTGCCTGCAAACATTGTGTCCTTGAGAATTCTACGGATGTGAACTTAAGCTCTCATTGCAGGTAGGAAGGATGCTGCCAAAGGTGGTGGATGCAGGCTTTCTTCACTTCCTACTTATGAAGCCTTTTTCATGAATCCCTTTTATGAGCTCTGTTGTTTCACAAACCATCTTTATTTTGCCTCCTCTCTGTCCAACTTTGTTCGGCCCACTTTAGACTCACATTTTTCATGGTGTTCATCTATATCGCCCCTCTCAGACACAGTCCCACGCTTTTCTCCCCTATAGACCTCCGCTGCTTACATCTTGAGAAGGAATAACTGCCTCAGACTGCCTGATGTGTAACTTTACAGAGGTCATAGGTGGATTTAATGACAAATTTATGTGTTATTTTCTCATGCCCTACAATCTTTACTTCCTAGTTTGGTGGGCACAAGCAGAGGCTGGCTATTGATTTATGCCGAAGTAAATCAATGTACCTATTAAATGCTTCGCTTTCAACGCACTCACTGAATGGATCATTCTGTATGTCTAAGTTCATGTTCATGCACTTTAAACGTCAATCACAACCATCTGTTTCATATATGACCACAACATGTGAGCTGCGTGTGGCTAACAATCATTATGTGTTCTCTTGGCAATATTATTTGGATAAACACTATTTTTAACTATCATAACTACTCCTCAATTTGACAGAGCCGGCATATTCCTGGGACTGAGTTTATGCTTTTGTATATTGTATATAATTCAATCCATTCAGATTTGGGTACCCGAGACTTTTTCATGGAAGATTTTAGAGGTTACTAATTTTTGGGTTGAAATTATTTCAGTGGGTTGTTCATTCCTTGCTCCTACGTGGTCTACTATCTACTCAACTTCCTAGGGTCACCATATTGCTCTGGGCATAATTTTGGAGGCCACATTCATATCTGCAGTCTAGACGCCATCTCTAATCTTGGCTTCAGTATCCTAAAAGGGACGTGACTGCCTCTCAGACCTCCAACAATGGCGATTATCACTCAATGACGGGCGCGTGAGAATTTATATGGGCTGGGCATGAGGTTTCAGATCTAGGCGCAGCCATTTTCCTTCATATTTGGCTCGGTAATGTCTGCCAAGGAAGTTATTGAATGATGTTTTGAGTTCCACATTTTCCTGGCTGTGTTTTGACGTGGTAATTACAGTATTGAAGCCGACAGATAAGAATTTCACTCCAACATATGTTCTTTTATTATTAAAACCACTGTTACAATAGGTATTGACTTCTTGGCATATGCGTAGGAAGATTCTGTCTGAACATTTAAAGCAATAGTTGTTAGAAAATTATATCTCAAAGTTTACAATCGCCTAGATTGAAATCAAGTGCAATCTAACGTATTTATCTCCCGCAGGTAAATCACTGACATAATCTTGAACCACAACAGATTTTATTTATTGCGGATTTTGACTTCGATCTAAAAATATATCCCATTTTGGCGCAGGCTGTGATGAAGGCTGTGTAGATTGGCATGCCTGACGAGAAGGCCTTTTTTCTTTGTTAACGCTGTGACCTTATTTGCCTATCCATTCTGCGCATTTCCTGCAAGTGGACAGTGAGGACGATGGCAAAGAGTCAAGCCCGTCTTTATTTGAATATGAATATATCTTGGAGGGCGCGATTTCTCAGGCAGAATACTTGATACTAGAACTAATGTTTCTTCTTTCTGTCAGACATCTTTGGCAGGTTTGAGAGATGGGATGGTTAGTAGCTAAATAGTACAAATAATGTCGATGTGATTAATGCTTGGCTGTGCAGAGTTAACGACTAGACAAATTGACATTGCTTGTCTTATCAGATTTATTGCTTTTCCTATCAACATTGCTTGGAGTTATGGGTTTCTGTCTTAAAAGCATGCAAAAATAGACAGGACGAGTACCTTTAAAAATATTTATTCTACCTCCAATATCTATTGGTTGCATTTGCCCAAGCAATACCTTTTATGGCTTTATGACTTGAGGATATGTGAAGTCTAAGCTAGGTTTTCTTATGGACTGAAATTAAACATTACCTATCAAATTCTTGGAGGAATCAACCACAACATCTATATCAACATCTGCACCAATAATCTCCAAAGGACAACTTTCTCTTTCTTTATTTGATTATTGATTCCTTATGAATGCATCCATTATGTTGAGATTTTTTTTATTTTTTTCGTCATATCATTGATTTCTTGAAATATCATATTTTTTTTTTATATAACTTTGTATTGTTTTGCAGGTTGGCATCAAAATCAAACATTGAGATCAAGTGAAAAACGAGAGCTAGATTGGAGTAGAGCGAAATTGAACATTGAAAACTCGAAGTTAACAAAGCATTTTTTAATGCTTGGAGGATCTGCCATACGCCTTAATTTTCTGTTATAGGCTAACTCATCTTTAGTTTTGGGGCTTTAAAACGAACACATCAAAAGCTTTCAATTTTCATTGCAAAGTTGGACTAAAATTGAACTTAGAAACTTACTAGATTTTGATTTTGTCTAAGATGAACAAGGCAATTTTCACTTTCATCTTGGTGTAAAAGCGAACTCACAATTGCTTTGAGGCTAAAGCAGACAAGTTAGCGATTGTGTTATTTTGTCTTTTGAGTCATATCCTCTCCCTTGATGCGATCTAGAGTGCAAGAGAAACACTTTCAATATTTTATTGCTAAAACACTTCATTTTGGGCTTAAAATTGAACATCTTGTGCGAGTGTGAGTAGGGGAATTTTTGCTTACATTCTCTTTCTTTGTGCCATCAAAGATCGATCGAGTTACGGATTGTGTCCTTGCTCGCTTTTGTTTATCTTAGAGGGCCTGCCTTGGGGAAAAAGTACTCACCCAAGCGACGACTCAACCGGTAACACTCTAAAGCCAAGAGTATTTCCAGCCGGGATATAAATGAGGATTTTGGTTAAACGCCATAATCACGCGGTTGGCTCCGACAAGATGGATCCGAAAGGGGACTCTTGCCGCGTTGGGTCAACTCCTACGAACGGAAAGTCCTTACTAGAACCTATGTGTTAGAATTTGCCAAAATCCTTAATCTGTTTGTTGGTGCAAGAGCGGTCGTTCTGAAGCCGCCCCACAATTTTACGGCTTTTAGTAGAGATGGAAAGCATGCCATGGGAGTTTCATGGGTGTTGATGCTTGGCTGCCCCGTATAAGTGAGTGCCGTGGAGGGGAGCCAGTGGGGTCAAGCATCTAACCATCCGCTAAAAGTAGGCGTAGCTGGACTTGTCCAAGTGGGAATCCAACAAACATTGTCTATCACATCCATAGGGCTTGTAATTATTTTTTGTTTACACAGTGGGTATTCGAAAACATTTTGCAAACAAACACTTAAACATGATCATGCAAATTTCAAACCCCTTTTGATAGAGCAAATACCTTTTGACAGATTTAAGTGTTGTTGCCTTCCCTTGGGATTATGTCCTTAGAGGTTTCTCATCACTTGAATTTATATCGTCATTTGCTCTAACTAGGGTTAACAATAGGAAATCCCTTTGCCTCAATTTCTTGGAACTCCCACACAACACTTTGTGGGAAGAAAAGGAATTTAGACATTGGACATCTTACTTTGAAACTTTAATCAAGAGTGTGTTTGTGGTAAAAGGAATACACTAAGCAAAGATAACAAATTGGACCCCACACATGTGCTTGATATCTCTTGGTTATATTGGTCTTTTGGTTGCTCTTAGAGAAAAGTGTGTTCTTCAATACCTTGGCCTAGTAAACAAAGTCTCTCTAAGTCTCTTAGGATCATCAAAACTTTCATCTATCTTCCAAACATTCATCAATCCATCTCACCAAAACAACTTTAGATCTTTGCAAACATCATTACCTAGACTTGGGTACATTTCCAAACCAAATCAAAATCATTTGTTTAGTTAGGTGTGTTTGGATGAATCCTTCCATGCACACTTAGTTAAATTATCAACCATCCTTTGAACAAGTTCATCCTAAGATCACATCCAACATTTTAGGGTTTACAAGTTCATGATCCGCATCAAAACAATCAAAATCAAAATCCCTAAGTCTAGCATTGATTCAAAGTTCCTAAACGTTCATCACTCATATCATCCACGTTTCATCCTCCATATCATCATTGGTCCTAAGAACCTTAGAAGTCACTTTCATAACAAGGTCAAAACACAAGAAGAACATGGAATATAAACTTGATCCATACATCTTGGGTAATCCAAATCAGTTGAATCTTCAAAGCCTTGCAATGCCTATCAATTATCAAAATCCATGCATAGGATCATTTCCTTCGACAAATATCAATGGTACAACAAGTGTGAGTATGCCCATGTCAAAGTTTGGAACACATCTCCCCATGATAGATTTCAATCAAAGTCCAAACTTACAAGTCTATCCTCCAAACAATCAATACATGAGTCTTCAAACGAGCAACATCATTCCACCAAATCCCTACAAACCAAATATGGATGTACCAAATGCATTTTTTCGAAACATGAATCCTAACTCGGAAACCTTTGGAAAAATGATTCCCAATACCAACATTGTTCATCCTATCATGCCAAATCAGAACATTATCCAAAGTCAATTTTCCCATAATCCCATTAAAAAATCGCAAGCATGCATGCCAAAACTACTTGAACACAAGCCAAATCAACTATCTCAAGTGAGTCAAAATCAAAATCAAGAACAAATTTGGCGAGATCAAATTGCAGAACTTTCCAAAATAGTTGAGGCATTGCGCCAAGGGAAATCTCCACCACCATTATCAACATCATTCATTGGTTTAGGGATTCCCCCTTTACCTAACACCAATCATTTCACCCAAATCAATCCGCCTAACGTCAATCAAACCATCATGTCAAATACTTCAACAACATTGATCCCAAATCAAAATACGATCTCCCAAGGGCCTATCACCTCAGTCAATCCAACCATCACTATCCCTTCAATCATTCCAAACACCACTATCACTCCCATCACATCTCAACCCCTCATCACTATCCCTGCAATCATTCCAAACACCACTATCACGCCCATCACATCTCAACCCCTTACTACCATGATCGCTCCGAGCGTATCTCATACACTTGTCACTACATCCAACATGATTTCAAATCCACCACCACCCCCACCACCAACAATTTCCACCACATCAAGCAAATACGACGCAACATTACAAGCTGCTTTTCAAAAGGGATTCCAACAATATCTAGCCATGCAACGAGCAACACAAGTTGCCCAAGCCTTTCAAGCTACCCAACCAACACGAGCACAAACACAAAAGATGACAATTATTGAAAACAAGGATCAAGATCAATCCATCACTGAGCACATGTTTACTTCATCCAATGATCAAATCGACATATGTCAAGAGTCACTTTTGAATCACGATCAAAATCCACCAACAAAACTTGACAATGAGCCAATTCAAGAAATATCAACATCACTTGACTCTATGGTCGAAGACATTCACAATCTCTCCACCGCAATTGTTGAAAACAATGATCAAAACTTCTCCATCGAGGAGCACATTGAGGATGTATCTACACAATCCGATGATAAACTCACCATACGTCAAGAGCCACTTTTTAGTGATCTCTTTCAAGGAGTGTTAGGGTTATTTGATCCTATTGACATAATGCATGATCCATCGACCTATGATCATGTTGAAAATGTCTCTACATCACCTTATGAGGTAGAGGTCATATCTCAAGAATTTACTCCAAAGCATGATCAAAATCTTTCACCAAGGTCTAACAATGGTCCCTTCCAAAACATGTTGAACCCCTTTGACCTCATGGTTACAGATGCTGAAGGAACCTTGAACTTGACCATGCCTAATGTTGACATCCAAAAGTCCTTTGTAAGAAATCCATCCTTTGAAGCTGCTCCATGTCAAGAACTTGATCCAAAGCATGTCGAAAGCAACTCCAAAATCATTCAAGATCAAGAATTTGTATCTTCAAGATACTACAATAATCTAATGGACACTCTCCTATCTATGCAAGATGATCATATCCATACTCCTCCATCTACCCATGAGATGCTTTCTTTGGATGGAAACATAGATGATCGTTATTCAGAATAGGATCTCTTTATTCCTGACATTATTGCACAAAAAGAGCAGATTCTTAACTCCTACAATCAAACGGAGTTGTCAACATCAGGATCAAATATGTCCCAAACTCAGATTGAGGACATCATGAATAAAGATATCCATCATTATCCGTCGAATAAAACAAGTCAAATAGAACATCCAAAGTTAGCAGAGCAGCAAATTGAAAGAACGTCAACTACGGAGGTCATTTGTCAGAGCAGGTTTACTGAAAAATATATCTCAAAACAAGCAGAATCAAGGAATGAAAGTGATACTATCACTATACTGGGGGCAACTTCATCTCAAGCAAACGTCAACATAGAAAGCATGAAGAGTCCTTATGATGAAACTAGTGTCAATACTACAACCAGTCACGCCATGAATCTTCATCCACCCATTACCTCATCCACAAATTGGGACCAACGTCAAAATGAAGATTTGAATCAAAGTACGAAGAACGTTATCAAAACAAAAGAAGCTGAGAAACATAAAGGACAAATCAAATACATATGGATACCAAAGAATACAAAGAAAAATCATCCCTATCAAACCCCATTAGTCAAAGAAACTATGGGGCAAAATCAAAAAGGGAAAAGTATCCATCAAGAATGTCTACAAAAGAAAAAGCAGGCTTTTCAAGCGACGTACAAAGTATATCAAGCAGTTGGTCCTAATTCCATGCACACTTCCATATCCACCCATCATTGCTCAACTTCCCAATTTTGGAGAGTCAAAGGTTCCAAACTATCAACCGATCCATCTTTTATCCTCCCTAAGCACACTCCATCCATGCCTCCACACATAATATCCAATTCTTACATTAACTGTGTATTGGCAACGACCCTTCATCATAAGGATTCTGAAGGCATTTTATCGTGATGTGCGCACCAAGACAGAGTTAACTCCGGTATCGACGAAGTAGATCAAGAATCCCAGAAGTGGCATTCAAGTGCACATATCTTAGCAAAGCAGCTTCTTCAAGCAAGATATCGATGGCACATTATGACAGGGGCATCTACATCAGCAACACCCTGTGGTTCAGCATAAATCTTTCAGAAAAATAAAAAAAATCAAAAAGGAAAAATCCAAAAAAAAAATCAGAGAAAGGATTGAAAACAGTAAAGAAAAAAATCGTCCTCTAGTGAAAACCGCATGTGCGGCACTTTGGGCAAGACCATGACGAAAACCTGGCAAACAGGAATCATGTGTAGAATCGAGCATCTACGTGTGCCACTTCAGTTGAAAGCATCTCATCCCATCCATAATAAATCAAGCATTCCATCCATCGCATCCATAATAAATCCATCCATCCATAAACCATTGATCTAATCCATTTTCATCCATCTACATCCATCATCCAAGTTATCTTGATATTGATGAAATTTTGGGGCATTCTTTACGCTTGCTTATGGTAAACATCTTGATATGGGTCGTTTTCATTAAATCCTATCCTATGCAGCATATCTAAGCCATGAAGCATTATCCAAATGAGCATTTGTTATTCGAGCACCTTATCTTATCGCAAGATAATCCTTGGCATCCTTTTGCATGCTTACCATATCCATACATCCCTACGCCTATCTGAGCATCCATCCATGGCATTCCATACATTGCTAGACACTCGGGGCAGATATGTACATCTTGCTTTGAGAATAAATCTTGATCTATATCCTCCAACTTATGTGGTGATCCGAACATTGGCAAACGTGAAACCAAATTGGTCAGGCATTTGCAATCTAAAATCTGAAGCACTAGCCCATGGCATATTTTGATGAGAACATGTTCTTTATCAAGCTTCATCTTTCATCAAACATCAATTGATATCAGTTGCATCTAAGTTGCACGTCAAACATCACATCAAATCATCCAAACATCTTTTGTTCGAAACCAAGCTTCATTAAACATGATCAATCAAATCCAATCAAAAAAATCATCATCTCGGGATATCCTTGTGTTGCTTAACACTATCCTTGCATTGTCGTGTATCCTCGACAATGTTATCATTATCCATCCTGATCAATCCAGTCCTTGCATTGTTGTGTATCCTCAACAATGTTATCATCAATCCCAATCAATCAAATCATTGCATTGTTGTGTATCCTCAATAATGTTATCATTATCATCAATCCATCGACCTCGATCGTTCAACCTTAGCTTGGTTTTCAAAAAATCCCAAAATAGAGCACTGATATCATCACACACATCCATATCCAAATCGTTAAAAATCATCAAAAATCCAAAAACATCCAAAATATCAAAAATCCAAAAAATAGTCAAAAAGCATAAAACATCAAAAACATTGGAATCCGAACTACGTTGTCTCTGAGCTTAAACGTAGGAAAGGCTAATCTTTGATCAGCCCCTAAGACATCAAAATCCAAAAACATTTGAAAAACACAAAATCCAAAAACATTTGGAAAACACCAAAATCCAAAAACATCCGAAAAACATCAAAATCCAAAAACAGCCTCAAAACATTCCAAAAACATCAAAAACATCCAAATATTTGAAAAAATCCATCCGCCTCATTTCACTTTCACCCACAATAATCAATCATCCATAATAAACTGATCATCACCTTCATCCTTTGGCAACGCAAACAGAAACAATCACAACAGTCAACAATAGCAAACTTCAATCGTAAAATCAAAATCGAAACAACAAACCTCTAAAACAAAATCAAACTCTTGATCAGTCGCAAACATGTCAGTCGACCTTATATCAACAGCCTATCAATCAACTTATCAAACCATCATCATCCTGTACAATGCATGTCCTAGGATATATCGTTCCGACAATGGGCATCATTTATGGATATCACCTTGGATTCTTATACTATCAAAACATATTCCTTTTTGGTTAGCGGTATTGAAGAACATCAGCTTGTTTGTGTACTTGGTCTTTTTCTTTTGACTTATCTTATTGCGCTCAGTCCCAAGACCTCTCGATGATATCCGAACGAAGGATTTAGAGAGATAGGAATGGGGCAACGATCATTATTCTTTTGTTTGCTATGCTTGTTGGACGTTCTTGTAAAATAACTTGGCGAATACTTGCTTTGTTAGGTACGCCCTAGCAAGGTTTCTGTATGTCAAGTGTGAACAAGAATACTCTTATCTATTTGTCGCGTCAAAGTCCATCACACTAAATACAATGCCATCCTGGTCCTTTATACCTTGATGCATTGTACTTAGGCGTACTATCAAAAATAAAGTAAGTGATCCTTTGAAAATCCCAATCCTTGATAAGCAAATCATCCATCTATCATCATCATCATCATTTATCATCATCATCATTTCTAATAAAGTCTCGACCAATCATGGACTTGTTGGATCCTCTTGTCATCATCTCATTTCCGTGCTAACATAACATCGCCAATGCATCCATCATGCGTCCATCATGCATCCATCCATCCTGCATCCATCTTGCATCTACAAACCGTCAGCATACCACATATCATTCATATCATACATCATAGGAAATATCGATCATTTCACATGCATTGCATAATCATCATCATAATATAGATCTGTTAGTCTAAGCATCTCATAAATCATCCATTGCATAATCATAGCATATCACATCATCCATCTCATCCGTCTCACATCATATCATCATTTAAGTTTTAGGAATAATATAGATTTGTTATTCTAAGCATCTTGTTCATCTCATTTGCATCATTGCCCATAACCACCCATTTTGAACTCCTCTTTATCATTTAGATCTAATTCTCAAATCGACCTTTTCACTGACTTCCTCGAGGGGAAATGTACTGTAATTTTCACTGCATCCTAAAACATGAAATTTTAATTTTTTATTGGCAGAAAGTTTATTCTTTGAACCAATGCAAATGCTATTGCTTCAAAGAGGGGAAAATGTAGACATGCAAAACTAAATATCTCCGTAGATTTGATCGTGATCATTTATCAACTGAACTATATGTCTATTAGATCCATTCATCACCTTTCATCCATTCATTTAAATAACTTCATTGCCTAAGGTTATTTATTTAAAATCAAAAAGCCATTTAAATCAAATCCTAAATCATATTCCATCATTTTCTCGACAAAGCAACCAATTATCATCTAATCAAGATTAAATCAGCATATAATTATCATCCAATCCTAATCTTAATGCTAATCCCATCCCACTTGCATTATCTAGATCTATTAATTTGCACAATAAATCAAATATATTGGATTTATTAAACCCTCATTTTCCCTCAACATGACAAGTCAAACATGGCATTTATTGCTCTTTTTCTTGTCCCCCTCTCAAAATTTATTGCAAATTTGAATTCAAATTCTCCCTCTCATGGGCACTCTTCCCAAATCTTGCACAACCATTGACCACTCACATGATGACAAGTGTCCTCAACTCATTGGCTTGTTTTTGATCCCACATTGGTCCCTCTTCAACACTTAGCATTTTGAAAATCCTTAAATAGGTGCTTCATCTTTGAGCAAATCCTTCACAATCTTGCAAGGTTACTCTCTTCATTTGAGATTTGATCTTGTCCATTTCACTCCATCATCTCCATCATCTATAGCATTTTCATTTTAAGCTATCAATCAAGGATTGGGAAAGGGTCACTAGCACATGTGACACCAATCCACTATAAGATGCTAGTTTGATTCATTAGAATGATGCCCTTCTATGTTTGCTTGTTTCTTTGGCATCATTCTTGTGATTAAATGAATCTTATAGGGGATCTTTTGGTTTGCTTTGGTTTACTAACAATACAAATGATTTTTGTTTTTTATCCAATGCATGATTTAGGGTCCTACAGAGTTAATGGGTCATTAGTTAGATAATGAACTCATAGGGTTAAGTCCTAGAAATTTTGACATTATACAGGACTTCTTCACAAAAATGAAGGCCATTAGATTGCAGTTAGAACAATGTAGAATCAATAAGGATGATAAGTAACTAATCTTGAGTATTCTTTCTAATATTGGTCCTAAATTTATTCTATATTCATTTCTACATTCTATGCTATGAAATGTGCCCTAGGTTCAACCTACAAAATTCCTTCTCCAAATGAATTTGTTGCAGAGCTCACTAGGGATGAAGAAAAATTGGTTCTAAAGGGTACAATTAAGCCCTCTCAGTCACATGCCTTAGCTATCAATCAGGGCACAAAAGAAAAAAAGGGATCTAACAAGCAAGATAAGAAACAAAAGAACCAAAACATAAGAAGAAACATCAAAAACATGTTGCTTCAAAAGTAGATAATCAGACATCTTCATCAAAAGGTGATCAACCTAAGAAGGAGAAGGTCAAGTGTTCTTACTATAAGAGGCCTAGCCATGATGACCACAAGTGTTTAAAGAAGGAAGTCGATCACCTTTCTCATCTTCAAGAAAAGAACAATATCAAGGTACCTGATTCAGTTAAACAGAGTTCATCAGAACGGTCTTCTAAGGACATAAACAAAAGTAAGGGGAAAGGAAAGGGAAAGGCTCTAGTTGTTATTGTTTCAATCCTAAATTCTTGGATCATTGATTCGAGGGATATTTTCAGTGGAAATTGAAGTGTCTCCAAATCTCCATATTTTTGCACCATAAGAAAGAGCTCAACATCCTGATTCCAACACAACTCGAACAGAGTGAAAAGGAGTACGTTTGCACAAGTTATGGCCAATCAAACATTTGGTCAAACTACCATCAGGGGGCATCTAGAAGGTGGAAAAAAATGATTATTTCAAAAATTGACGAAAGTGGTATCAAGTTGAAGAGCTCGTTGAGACGATTCTGACAACATTGGTTTCATCAAAATCCGACACTGTATGCTCGAGATACGGCTAGTCAAAGTTTTTGTTGACTTGAAGGTATAGTGATGACATCAGCATCCGTACATGATGACATCAGCATCTGTGCAAATCAAAGGTGGACCAATCTGCAGTTGACACGTGTCATCCGTACGATGATTCCAGCATCCACGTGGCAGCACAGTCATCAGTCCGTAACACAGTTGAGTCAGTGTACAGGTGGCATTTTCATGGCATCGACGTGTCTTTGACAACGAATGAAGTGTTGACACGTGGCATTCCTCGGCATTGACATGTGCCCCTCTCCTCCTTCCCTCTATTGGCATTAGTTAGTTCTGTTGGTTGTTCTATTTAACAAAAATACTTTGGCCGAGTTTGAACCCATGACCTATCGCGAGCAAGCAAATGGCTATACCATTACACTGCAATGGTTTCCTTAACAAGCAAATGATGTGTGTATGTTTTGTTTCATATTTTGGCGGGGCTTCTTGTTAAAAACATTGTCAGCGGGGTTGGAAACCCCGACCACATGTATAGCAAAATATATAGCCACCGATGCACCACCAAACTCCTTTAATATGTTTAGGTGGATGTTTTAATTTAAGGATTGTTGAAGGCCAAATTTGTAACCAAATGACCTATAAGGCCAAAAATAAGCAAAACCCACCTAATTAAATGACAAAAGGGGGTTAATAAAAAAACAAGCCAACATTGTATGATGGTTAAGAGGGGAGTTACACATTTATTATTTTTGTTAAGCCTAAATAGGATAATTTCATGTATAAACGGAGGGAAAGGTATGCTCTTAGGGGCTATTTAGCAAATACAGGTGATAAGAAAGAGGGAGTTTGTGGACATTTTTGAGCCATTTTTGTACAATGGAGTATTGTTATGATGTCGAAGTGCTTGAAGAGATGGTCTTGGTGCATATGTAATCTTTTTGTGGAGATTAATCGGATCGGTCTCTCTATTGGAGCGGACCCAGAGACATAGTCACGATTGTGGCGAACTCCGTTATCAAATTGTTTGCACTTCTTCTCTCCTCTCTCATGTTCTAATTTTCACCTTAAGTTTTCAGCTTTTATGCATAATTTCTATAATGTATGCATGAATTATATTTCCATTAAGTTGTTATAATTAAGCATTCAGATTCACAATTAGTCTAGATCCTATACAGATCAAGTGGTATCAGAGCTTTTGGTGACTATTATTGTAGTTGGTTTTGAATGCTAACAAGATCTAGGATTCAGAAGGGCGAAGGCAAGCTTGAGGAATATAATCCTAAGATCAGGAAACAAAGAACATTTTCGAAGATGTCTGTGTCTGGAATGGAGGTACCTGAGGAACTCAATGAGAAAGAGTTTCGAAGAGATTTCTAGCAGATGAGAGTTGCATTGGAGATGCTACTCAAAGAAAGGGAAGAATGCATGAAACGTGAAGATGATCATGGAGACAGTAAAAGTAAGAAGAAGCTATTAGGAGGTGGTGATGAACCCCCAAAACCTCCTCTGTCTACTCCTCCTTCTTCTCCTCATTCTCCTTCTTCTTCTGCACATTCTCTTTCTGGTAATCCTTTTAAGGGTGTAAATAAGCCTCAGATTAAATTGGATGTTAAATTTGAACTACCTAAGTATTGTGGTCAATTAGATGCTGAAAAAATAGATGATTGGATTCAGCAAGTAGAAGTTTATTGTAGAGTTCAAAACCTCTTTGATGATGCTTCTAGGATCTAGTTAGCCACTCTTCGGTTGGGAGGTACAGCTCTTACTTGGTGGGAGAGTAGGACTAGAGAAAAAAATTCACAGCATGGTAGAGTCAATTTTTCTTGGTCAGAATTTTTTAGTGCTCTTAAAAAACAATTTTATCCCTTAGGTCACATGCAGCAGTTAATGATGAATTGGCAAGTGTTTAAACAAGGGAAGGGTCAAACTGTCCAAGAGTACACCCATGAATTCAGAAAGAAGGCTATTGCATTAAATGTACCTTTGTACACCCAGGATACTTTGTTAAAGTACATAGGAGGTCTTCACTCATATCTCAGACATTCTATTTTGGTCTTGAACCCTAGCAATTTGGATGAAGTTTGTGTCCAAGCTATACATCTAGAGTCAAGAGGAAAAGTTTCTTTTATATATAAGTTTGATAATAATAACTCTGTAAAAAAATCTTCTAAGGTTGCAGAGACAAGGAAAGGAAAGAAGATAGCTACAGTCATGAAGGATGACAAGCTTTCTTGCTCTCATTGTGACAGGAAGGGTCATGATGAAGATCATTATTGGAAGTTGCATCCCAAATTGAAGCCTAAGTGGGCTCAGAGATAGAATCAGAAATAGAAGGGTAAGGAGAAAGCCACAAATGTTGTTTTGGATCTTAGTTCAGATTCAGATGATGAGACTAAGATAGCAGCTATGGGTTTGAAAGGTAAAGCTCCTATTTCCAGTGTTTCTGTTCATAGTTGTGCTTCTTCATCTAAAGTTAATGATTTCTCTGAAGATAAAAAAAAGGAATGAGCTGTTTCATTTAAGGGTTGTTGCTAAGAACACTAAAATTGATGCACTCATAGATAGTGGATCTCAAGTTAATCTGATTTCAGAAAGTGTTGTAAGAAACTTGGGATTGAAAACTGCACAACATAAGAAACCTTACCCACTAGGTTGGATTTGTGAAAATGATAAATTGCAAGTAACAAGACAATGCACCTTAAGATTCACAATCACTAGTAAATTTGTGGATGAACTACAGTTTGATGTGGTTCCACTGGATATCTCTTGGTATCCCTTATCTTTATGACAGAAAAGCAATTTTCTACAGGGAAAAGAATCATTATCACTTGTTTAAAGATGGCATACAGTATATTATACATTCTCATAGGATTAAGACTAATCATTCTTTTACAAACACAAGGTAGTTAAAGAGGGTAATTAATGCAAGTAAAGAGTTAACTCTTATGTCTGTCAGTACAGGTGGTTCTAAACTTGAACTTGGAGTAGCTAACCAGGATCAAATGTTACAGGATGCACCTGCATTATAGCATGAGAAAATGATGCTTGAAAGCATTGATGGTTCCTTGGCTAAAAATGTTTCTCATGTGAAAGATTGATATGTTGTTGATTTATTCTCTTTCATTTTTGCATTATTGTTCAGCTTGATGCTAGCCAATTTTTGTTGGTTAGTGGCTACGACAGTAGATGTAGATGCTTGTGGAAGTGATAGAATGATGTTCATGTTCAACAATGTTGTTACAGTCTTTGTTGTGATTGTGAGCCAGATATTCAGATGTATAGATGATACAGGACAAGTGGGGAGGCCAAGTCCTCACTTCATGTTTGAATAAATGCCACTTTTGGAGGTCCAAAATTTCTCTAGTGGGGAAGTGTGATCCAAGGGATATTTTTAGTGGAAATTGAAGTGTCTCCAAATCTCCATATTTCTACACCATAAGAAAGAGCTCAACATCTTGATTCCAATGCAACTCGAATGGAGTGAAAAGGAGTCCATTTGCACAAGTTACGGCCAGTCAAACATTTGGTCAAACTACCATCAGGGGGCGTCTAGAAGGCAGGAAAAAATGATTGTTTCAAAAATCAATAGAAGTGGTGTCAAGTTGAAGAGCTCATTGAGATGATTCTGACAACGTTCATTTCATTGAAATCCGACATTGTATGCTCGAGATACGGCCGGTCAAAGTTTCTGTTGACTTGAAGGTATAGTGATGATGCCAGCATACGTACATGATGACATCGGCATCTATGCAAATCAAAGGTGGACCAATCTGTGGTTGACACATGTCATCCATATGATGACATCAGAATCCACATGGCAATATAGTCATTGGTCCAGTCAGCAATACGTAACACAGTTGAGTTAGCATACAAGTGGCATTTTCGTGCCATTGATGTGTCTTCGACAATGAATGAAGTGTTGACACATGACATTCCTCGGCATTGACACATGCCCCTCTCCTCCTTCCCTCCATCAGCATCAGTTAGTTCGGTTGGTTGTTCTATTTAACAAAAATACTTTGGCCAGGTTTGAACCCATGACCTGTCGCGAGCAAGCAAACAGCTATACCGTTACACTGCAATGGTTTCCTTAACAAGAAAATGACGTGTGTATGTTTTTTTTCATATTTCACTGGGGCTTCTTGTTAAAAATGTGGTTGGCGGGGTTGGAAACCCTGACCACATGCATAACAAAATATATAGCCACCGATGCACCACCGAACTCTTTTAATATGTTTAGGTGGAATTTTTAATTTAAGGATTGTTGAAGGTCGAATTTGTAACCAAATGACCTATAAGGCCAAAAATAAGCAAAACCCACCTAATTAAATGACAAAAGGGGGTTAATAAAAAAACAAGCCAACATTGTACGATGGTTAAGAGGGGAGTTACACATTTATTATTTCTGTTAAGCCTAAATAAGCTAATTTCATGTATAAAAGGAGGGAAAGGTATGCTCTTAAGGGCTATTCAAGAAATACAGGTGATAAGAAAGAGGGAACTTGTGGAGATTTTTGAGCCATTTTCATATGACGGAGTATTGTTATGCTGTCGAAATGCTTGAAGAGATGGTCTTGGTGCATTTGTAATCCTTTTGTGGAGATTAATCGGGTCGGTCTCTCTATTGGAGCGAACCCGGAGACGTAGTCACGATTGTGGCAAACTCCATTATCAAATTGTTTGCACTTCTTCTCTCCTCTCTCATGTTCTGATTTTCACCTTAATTTTTTAGTTTTTATGCATAATTTCTATAATGTATGCATGAATTATATTTCCATTAAGTTGTTATAATTAAGCATTCAGATTTGCAATTAGTCTAGATCCTATACAGATCAATCATTGACTTAGGTGCTTCTCACCACATGGCCTCATCAAAGGATAATTTTACCTATTTGGAGCCATATTTTATGCCTAACATATTAATGGGTGATGACACTCCTATCGAAGTGCATGGGAGAAGGTCTATTGATGTGGGTGAAGAAACATTTGAGGATGTTCTTTGTGTTCCATCTTTGTCAACTAATCTCCTATCTGTTTATCAGATCACTCACACTGGTTCTGGCAAGCGAGTTCAATTCACTCTAGATATAGTGGTAATCAGTGAAATACATAATGGGTCTATAATTTTTGTGGGAAAAGAAAATCACCAATCTAGACTATATCAGTTTTCTCACTTTGTTCTTGACACTCCTTTGACATTCTTACTCATACAAATGAGGTGAGTTGCATGTGGCATCAACAGTTTGGCCACTTGAACTATTGTTACTTGCAACAACTCAGTCAACAAGATATGGTTACAGGATTGCCTTCTATTTGATTTTTTTATAGTGTTTTCAAAGGATGCATTCTTGGTAAGTGTTTTCAATCAGGATTACACCCTAGCTAAGTTTGACTTAATTCTCATGTTGAAAAATGGAAACATTCTCAAGTTGTGGGTAACTTATGATGAGAAAAAATCTCTAGAGAGGGTTGGTTCCCTTGGAAAATCACCTAGAACTAAATGAATTTCCAAGAAAAAGGATAGAAAGATAATTCTAAAAATGAAAATTCTAAAACCTAATGGGTGATGCACTAGAACTTTAAATCTATCCACTAACTTCACTCACAATCAGTTCTCAAAACACTAACTCTCACAACCTCATATGCAACATACAACACAAAAATAATTTGAACAAAGGTTTGAAATCAAACACAACGTACAACCTATATCATATGAAATTTTTCCACCCACACTTGCAATAATAAGACATAAAAAGGATTCAACATTCATAATCACAATGAAAACATCAAATTATTATTGCAAAATGAGATAGAAAATATGAGATAGGAATGATTTGTTTCTTTTTATTGAACTGAAAGGAGTATAATAATATCAAATTTGAGTACAAATCAAAGCTTACAAAGCTCTCTATAAGAAGCAAATTTGAATAGAGAA
The DNA here is from genome assembly GCA_007258455.2 of Sequoia sempervirens. NCBI lineage: Eukaryota > Viridiplantae > Streptophyta > Pinopsida > Cupressales > Cupressaceae > Sequoia > Sequoia sempervirens. Next base: position 207,653,196 of record VDFB02000002.1, on the reverse strand, counting down.
AAAACTTATTTTTCTCCAATATATGCCTCCAAAGTGTCTCCAAGAGTGAGAAGGAAAATCTAAGTGAACTGCTCCTCAAAATAGCAAATCTAGTGTGATTTTCAAGCAAGGGAAAAAAATCCTCCAAAATGGGGCATAAAACTGATCCAAACTGAGTGAAAAAGAGTACAATATTCCCTCCAAAGTAGATCAACCCATAAAAGACTCAAAATCAGCCCAAAACTGGCTGAAAAATAGAAGTGGAAACTTCAGTTTGCTTCCTTTTCCATCTCGCACAAAAGGACTCCAATTGAAATAGGAAAGTAAACTAAAAGTCTCTATTAATACTTTCTTGCTTTACTGCATTTAAAATAAAAATTATTAAAGCAATTTATAGGAACATTGCTTGGCTTTGAAATCTGATTTTTGCAATACTACAAGAGAACTATTGGTTTTGATAAAAATCTGCCAAGTATACAATATTAGGCATTTTCATTTGATTTTCTATAAAAATCGGAAAATAATTGAGGCATATCAAAATGTTTTGATTTTGCAAAAAATTGCAAAAAGGACTCAAGTTATGTCCTAAGTTTGCAAAGGCATTGAAAGGGCTTGACCTAAAAGTGAATGGGGCCAAGGTATTTAATTTTCTCAAAAATTAAAAAGAACCTAAGGCATGAAAGCCTAGACTTGACAAAGTATGAGAACACATTAACTCCATCATGGCATTAGCTAAGGCATAATATTTTAAATCGATATAAAAAAACTAAGGCTGAATTAGGGAAACTGGGGAAAACCCTAGAACAAAATCACTTGAGCCCTAATTTTCTCATTCATTTTTGCATTTATTTTTTGGAAAACTAGGCTCTACCTAGCCGCCACCATGAGACTAGGGTTTTTAGCTCAAAATCTTGAATTCCTTGTTGCTTCTGAGAGTTTTTCCACAAGAAATTTTTGTTGATTCCCATCTAAGGCCGAATTAGGTAAAGTTTTAATGATTCTTTCATTTCCACTTATCTAAATGTGTTTTTTGAAGAATTTCACTTGTGGATTCTTCTTTACTCATGCATTTTTCCCTCTTTCTTTACTCTACCAATGCCTTGCTTGTCTTGAGGCTGCCATTAAAGAGATTTTGAAGCTCATTACTACGAGTATTACAATGTATTTCTCCACAAAAAATGAGGTAAGATCTTCTCCATTCAAGCTTTACATTTCTTCTTTCTTGGTGCACTTTGAGTATAAAACTTCATGGTTTCATTATTCTTAGCAAAAGAAGTGAGAAAACTTTGCATTGCATGGTCACGGCCTCTTGAGCTTCTGGGTATTTGGTAATATTAACACAAGCTAAAAAAATTCATTATTTTTTGTATTTAGGCTTCTCCATTTACATTTTAGAAAAAATGGGGTCAAACCCCTAGCCATGGCGTGAAAGAAATTACAAATTTTTGCTTAACCTCTTCATTGAAGGTCGTAGCTTGTATCTCTATATCTAGGTATAGAAAACTCTGAAGGTTCCATTATCTCTGTAAACACAATTTTTTTCCATTGTTTCATAATAATTTCTTGAATCTCATGGATGTGGGTTCATAAGCGAATTATGAGTTTTCTTATTCTTGAACAAGCTTGAGGGTTTCTCCATTTTTCTGTATGTGAATTCTTTATGTTTTCAGAAAGAAGGGTTTGAAAACACTGGTTATGGCTTCATTTTTCCTTGAAAACAAAGGGCAACCCCTTTTTTCGGCCTCACAATAAACATAGAATCATTTGCCTTGCAAACCCTTGATATTAAGCCCAAAATTTGGGTTCCTTTCCACTTGCAAGTTGTGGCCTCTATTATGCATTCTTTGTGAAAAAAGAAGAGAAATATTCCCATTCTAGGTTTGCTTCTTGAAACCTCACCTTGAGACCATAGTTCGACACATTATACTACTCTTGGTACTGTTGCATTTTTTCCTCTTTCCAAATGTGGTAAAAGGAGAAAATTTTGATTCTTCTGAGGGAAATGAAAGCATTTTTGCTCTATTCTAGGTTTACATTTTCACAAATCCATCACTTGACTTTTGAGAATATAAGAGAATACAAACTCCCATTATGGCATCATTTTCTCTCACCATGGCTATAAAATATACACACAACCCACTTATTATTTGTTTGCATTTGGGGGAAAAGATGCACCACCTATAGATGTTATGAGGCTTCACCACTCTAGGTTGTAGTTCACTATACATTCTAAACATTTGCATGAAATTATGCTTCTTATCTTTACTTTGACTCTTCAGATGTGAAATACATGATTGCAAACCCTTTCTTAATAAAAAATGAAACATGCCAAGATGTTGCAGCAACGATTTGAATATGATGCCTTTATTTTACTTTAATAATGATGTTGTCCTTTTTGCAAAAGTCATTTTTCTCCTTCAACCCTTTTGCATATACAGATCCATGATGGCCTTCATGCATTACACAGATGTTAATGATGATTCTTTTGTCTTCTATGTTATGAATTTAGCAATTCTTCCATTGTTGTTTGCTCATTCCCTTATCACCAGGGACTTGTTAATGCTCTTTTACTTCCTAGTGAGCACTATTACCGATCATTGTTCACCATTCCACACTAATCTTACACAGTAGTAAAGTAGGCTTACTTTTCACTTTGTTTCCCTACTATGGATACATTATTTGTCAACCTTTCTTGATCTTTTGATTATGCCTTCAAAATGTGCACTCTGAATAACTTAACAACAATCAACATTGATATATAGCAATAGTAAGATATGATATCGACACCATTCTAAGAAACCAAACAAGGACAACATGAAATATTTATATGCAAACAAAAATCTTAATGAGGAAATGGTGAACTTATTCTAAGTTTCATATTACTTAGGCATCTTATGAGTCCATTGTTCATTTGTGATCTTCAATTCATTGCACTTTTGAATTGATTGTCATGAATGAGCAACATGAATCTGTTACTCTTGCAGTCACTTTGTGAATTAATCCTTCAGCTGAAATGCTTTGAATTGAGCAATATGAGTGTGCATTCCTATCTCATTCCCCTTTTGAAAATTAGGGGAAGCATGTTGGGCTCAACCCTTATGGTATCCTATTTTTGCACCACATGCTATGATGTCTTCAAAAATAAATTAGCAATATGGTTTCACCTATACCTTCACAGTGAACAAACATGTTAGATAAAAAAAAATGAAGAGCTCAATGCTCTTGTGATGTTTTTTTTAGGCTCTCTTGTATATGTGTCTTATACTTGCTCAACTGAGTTAAAGCATCATAGGCATATGTTATGTTTCTATTGATAGGGTGCATAGGAATATTCATATCTAGAGCTCTAACCAACCATCTTATTATTATGCAGGTTCACTTAAAGATAAAGAGTGAGGAGGAGTAGACAACAACGAAGACCAACACCAAACTTCAGCAGGAAATGATGGATATGTTTTTTCTTATATGTTCCCTTTATTGCTTTCATTTTCAGATGTATAGTGTATTTTTTCAATGTTGCTTTAGTTCAGCTACTCCCATGGCTTGTGTGGGACATTTGATTTTCTCTTTTCTTTCCAATGAATAGAAAAGCAACACTTGTGCAATCTTGTTTATATTTCATTGCAAAATGAATGACATTGTGAAATGAATGAAAGAAATGTAGTCTCCTTTATTTTGTAAAGCATTGAATGACAAACTAAATTCTTTCTTTTAGCATCCTTTTGTTGTAACACATTGCACAATAAAAACTGAACTCTTTCTTTCAAACTTTGATATGCAATGGTTAAGAATGGCAGAAGTATGTTATAGTACTCTTCACCTTTAAATATAAATGAACTACTTAAGCTCTACCAAATTGAGTTGTAAGTAAAAATTTGGTAACATTTTTGGTAATTTTTGCTAAATGCTTGCCTGCTAAGCATATAGATCAGTTGTCTTAAATAGTCAATTGGGTATGGAGTCAAACTCTGCCCTTTTCAAACTTGGAAAATTATTGAAACTCAGTTGCAAATACTCCAAATAGAAACAAAACAACAAACTAAAAGAAACTAACAAGGCTCTGGTGGCCAGAAAACATGTGCAACAACACTTAGGGGGAAAAGAACTAAAAGAAATGTGCTTAGAGCACTTATTTGTAGAAAATTATACCCTACCCTACACTAACTAGCAGTGGTAGTGCTCAAACATGACCATTCACTAGTTGGAAGAAATAACTTCCCTTTCTAATTAAGAGAGGTTGCTCTGCAAGGTGATTTAGTACTGATAAGATATGACCCATAAGAACATATCCTATAGAATGTTGCAAAACTTTCTGAAGAACAAAAAAAAACTCACTCACCATTTGAACATGATCATAGATACTATTTTTATGGGGTGAATGAGTGATTTGGTTATGTTGTTATAAGTCTGCAACCTCCTCATTGGGTACAATAGTAACATTGTATCTTTATTTAGCTCTCTGTTAGCTAAATCTCTAATCGAGCATCCTCTTGAAAGGATGGAACTTGAACTTTTACTATTGGTTTCTTGCTCATGTACTATTGTCTCTTTAACCCTCACCCTTTCTTGCTTTATCTGAAATATGCTTTCAATCTTTTGATTTTGTTCTATTTGTGCTATATTACTGTTGACGCCAAAAATTGACAAGGTAACAGTGTCTTATGGGAAAATCAGTTTAAGGGGGACCTTTTGCGCTAAACAGAGTAACCTCCAGATTTTTAAAGAAGTCAGCTTCTTCTATAATGGGTTTTGGAAAGGGAAAAGGAAGCGGATATAATAAAGCAAAGTCTAACCTAAGGTGATGAGCCAAGATCTGCTTATGGGCACGATGAATCATAGATTTAAGGGCCTGAATAGTGTTGTTGTATTCTAAAACATCATAGACTTAAGATTATAGCATAGACAATTCATTTATTGACAAAAAAATGTTGCATGTATTCTCACCACTAAGAAGAGTCATTAGACATGATTTAGATAAGAAAAATTGTATCCAACATATATAGAAGTTCTTCAAATGAAGTGTCAAGACAGTAAAAAGCACAGTTCACAGTTTAATCAAAAGCATGAAAAACAGAAAGGCTAAACAATTGGCACAATCTGAAAGCCACAATCTAAATGAAATAGTAATAGAGGCCTGAAGTCTTTTTGCTAAAACCAACATGTTTTTCTCCAAAATTTCTTGGGCCCTTTCTCAACAACAAAGAAAGTATATATAGTAGGGAAAACCTCCCACCGCTTTGGAGGACAACAATAGAAAAGATCACATAATCCTCCGCAATGATGTCTGAATCAGAATATTCCCAAAGTTGTTACAACAACATCAAGCTGGAACACAGTATCCGATCATTCCAAGTACAGGTGCATCCTTCGCAATGATGGTGGTGGTCCCAGCCAGGCTCGAGCCTTCAAGTGTCATCCATCGCTACGAATGATTATGACAAGCGGCACCCAATAGCATTATCTCCTTCAACCAGCCTATCGCTCGCATTACAGATTAGTTGTAAGGCACGTGGTAGCCTTTCGCTGCCCACATGAAACTTTCTCCCATTGTTGTCGAGGGTTTTCAAATATACAACACGTGTCCAATGGGCGGAGATCATTATCGCAGTGGAGGGAATGCTCCATCAGTTGGTCGTACAAGATGCGTGGTAGCATTTCGCTGCCCGCGGTTGCTTATTTCATCCCCGTATGAAATATTTGCGATCGACTGCCACGTAGCATGATGTGGGGCCCCCTGACACTTTTTAGAAATGATAGCCTCGTGGAATCCTTTCACAACCCAAAGAGACCTTAAGGAAATAAGAAACAAAACATCCTGCAACCGCGACACGTAGACGCCTAGCGCAGTTCCTTAGGACCTGAAAGGAAAGTTGTTACCCGAAACCGTGGAGAGTAGGTACGTAAAGTGGTAAATCAAAACTTTGATAAAAAGCTGAGAAAACTCGGTGATGCATAGACTAGTGCACGCATAATGCAAATATAAACCCGAAGGGAGCTGCTCAAAATTTATTTAACAGCTTTTGGCGACTATCAAGGGCGTTTTGACTAAGGAATGGAGAACCCAAAAATTCTCTAGTTCTGTAGACCAGAGCCTTATTCAAAGGGCTAATGAAGTCAAAGATTGGAAAAAGCCACTTACAAAGGTGACCACTCATCTTCGGACGGCTTCACTATGTTGCACAAATTCTCCTATGCTCCACATAAGTTGATAGTTTCTTTGTGAGGCAGCACATTGGGTAAATCAGCCCCTGCTTGAATATGAAATAGTAGCTAAAAGAGGGGATGAATGACTGCCTCAATGTTGGCTACTGTTGGAGGATGGTTGAACTCTCTGAAAGCCTCTGGGTCATTTTATTTCTCCTCAATAATTTCCGCAATCTGTACAGTCGTGGCAATAGAGCCATCCTCAAGGAACGGGGATGGTAGCCCCATCTTGCCTAACTCGGAGAAACTTCCCCATATGCCATCTAGTGTCTTACTTAGAAAAGTTGCAGTTGCCTTAGTGCACTAGAAAGCGGAGTGGCAATAAATGAATTTATTTGTTGTTTGAGCAGTAATGTCCCGATCTTCAATACCCGCTCTGGCAAGGATTTCATTAGAAACGGAGTATAGCTTGTTGAGCAAGTCTTTTTCCTTGGGAACTTTCTCCAAGATGAATCGAGGGAATTGCGCAATTATATCATGGGCCTCCTGGCTAAGCCTTGATGCCTTGTCGATAAATCGGAGGGTAGGCTGCAAAGTTAGGCAAAAGGTTTTTATTTTCTCTCAGTGAGAAATGTATAATTGCCTAACCAGTGGAATGAGATCAGGTTGTGCAGGGGAAGGCAACAGAGAGGCTTTAAGCAGAGTAATCTCCACGTCTCTTGAAATAAGGGCCTCAGCTAATTCTTCCCTTTTCCTTTTCTCAGATGCTAGCTGCTCCGCATAGTTGCTCATTTCTTTATTCCAATTCTCCTCAGCTCGAAAGTGGTTCGCTAATTGCTCCTCTAGAGAAGCCTTTGTCTTTCAAAGCTCTTCCTCTAGTTGAGCCTTCAAGCCTTTAAAGTTGGCCTCTTTCTCTTGTATTCTTTCCTCATATTGAGCCTATAAGCATTCCAATTCCTCACCCTTTTGTGTAATCCCCTAAGTATGCTCAAGGCAAAGGCATTCAAGCTCTTCATCTTTTAGCTGTAGGTTTTGTCGCACCTCCTGGTTCTTGCTTTGTAGCTCTTTTATTATGCATAGGTCAGCAACCTGGGTCTTCGCAATTTCGCCCTGAAGCTTGTTCCTCTCATCCTCCATTGTCAACGCCCTTTCAGTCATTTAGGTGATATCTGCCTCTAAGGATTTCTCCTTTGTTTCCAGAAAACTCACCCTTTCTCTGCTACCTTGAGTTGCTTATCCTTCTTCTTTAGCTGGCGACCAGTTTTGAGGAAGTCAGAAGTGACTACCCATTGCGTCTCCTCCATGATTTCAACCTTATCTTGTGGTCGGGCTACCTTCATGTCGAGTTTGACTACATATATCTCATAGTCTTCTGGTTGCATTTCTCCCTGAGGCTTGCTTACCCTTGGGTACATGGTCGCGAACTTCAATTCTTGTCAGGCCTCATCATATAGAGATTGTACTCTTGGCTCAACAGAAGTATTGTCATCCTTTGCCTTGCATTTCCTCATTCTATTTGCACGTGCCTCTTTTCCACAATCTATCTGTGCTATGAATTTGGCTGGTGATGAAACTAACCCACCTGTGAAAGGAGCACCAGAAGGTAGGGCATAGGGATAGGTAACCTTCATAGGCATAGGCATTTTCTTCTTCTGGAGAGTGACTATTTGTGGAGAGAAGTGCGGCATGTTCCATAGTTTGGTTTGAGAACTAACAGCAGGGCTAGGCATTTGTGGCAGTTGAATCAGGGAATTAACCGTAAGGGTCATTGGTCGAGAAAGGGGAGTTGCTAACGAGGTGTCAGCTCGTTGCAATGGAAGAAGATCCGTAAGCATAGCGTAAAAAGAATGGGCACCAATAGGGGGAATGCCTTCCGAAAGTGAGGTAAGGAAAGTCTAAGTGGTAGCGGCAGGCATTAGCATACGTGGAGGAGTAATTATGAACGAGGTGGCCTGTGAAAATTCAGCGAAGCCTATCGAATATGTCAGATTAAAAGCAGAAGGTAGAGGGCTAGTTTTTACAGTAGAGATTGTTAATGAGGTAGGGGCAGATACCAAGGAATGAGACGTAAGAGGAGAAGGAGTGAATTATACCTATTGACTGGTTGCTAGAATTTCCAGAAATGTTCGTGACTCCCTTGCAAACTCTGGTGTCTGGCTAGTAGCAAGTGCTCCTCCTCCGGCGAGTTCTTGCGAACCCCCTCTGATAATACTCTCCACACGCTGCCTTTTCACAAGCGAAAACTCACTAGCTTCGGTAGCCAAATCCTTCTACTGAAGTGGTAGCCTAGCTAGTTTAGCGACCCAAGTGAGTGTATGTGAGCCCTTTGATATATTTAAATGTATGTTCGTGGCCACATAGGTAGCATGCTTGGAGACCTCCCTTTGCACAGAGGAGGCCGATGTTGCCGCTTCCTCTTCATGGTCCTCGGATTCCTCCCCCTCTTCTCTCCTATCAATACTAGAGCTTGGGCTAGGATGGCCTTCCTTCCACCATCTTTCAAACTCCCGGTCATCCCTTAGTTGATTGTAAGGAGCATCCAACTGTGCTATTTCCTGGCAATATTTCCAGAAAGCTTTTACTTTTTCCTCACTTCATTCCTCATCCTTCTTTAACTTATTGTACATATCGCACTTCATGGGGACATTATCCTTGGCCACAGCCACAGGAAAGTGAAACATGTGCCATGGGCCTCTAGTGTCTGGTGTAGGTATTTGCACTAATTCAACAAAATCCTCATCTTTTTCTGTTCGTGGATTAAGCTGCTTCTCCCAGTATGGTCAGGAAACATGGGTAACTCTCATATGTGGCTCTAGTAAGTCATCAAAAGAGTTGTACTCCCACTTATCATTTACCAGTACCAACTCTAGATGTGTCAGCTTGTCCTCTAACAACTGGTGTGATTGCTTTTTTAGTAGAGTTACCGACTTGAAATTCTTTGGACAAGTGGAGAATCCCTCCTTCTTAACCTTTTCGCTGCTATAGAAAGTGAAATCAATGACACACACCTGTCAAAACATTTCTAGTGTGAGCACTCTATTGGTAACGCAAGCTAGGAGTAGGAATGGTTTTCCAGTAAAACCCCACATTCGGAGGATAGTAAAATTCTTACCCAAGAATCAGTCACAAGCAGGGGTGAAGCTCTGCATAAATCTAGTCTACTCCTTATTGAGCCAGATAATATCACCTTCTCTGATCAAATCATTCAAAACTAGGGCTATGAAATAGTCTGCAAATGCATAATAGTCATATGATGCTAAAAAGAAAGGCATCCATGTGGACACTGACTTCCTTCTATTTTCCTCATCAAAAATTGATAGCAGAAAAAATCAGGAGAAGAAATCTGGGTTCTGATGCAGAAATATGTGGACCAGGAAGGAAAGAAACCTAAAAAAAAATTATGCCTGATAATTTTTAATTTGTTTCATTTCTTCAATTATAAACTCAACAAAATCATACCAGAAGAGTTCATGCTGCTTGCGAAACCGCATTGTCGATCCCAGTTGAAAGCTTTCTATCTTCTCATCGGAGTCTCAGCCGCATACAAAGGCCAGTATGGACATGGCATCTTGGAGATCGTTGCGAAATGCACTGCGATACAATGGAATACTTGGCACTTTAGTGGTTGAGATACCCTTCTTACCAGTCTCTTCTAACAAGAAATCTAAGTTGGTTTTCATCTTCCTCCATATTTTCTCTCCCTTGCTCAGGCGAAAGGGCTCAATATTCTCCTTCCTCTTACTTGGATCTGAGATACATAACATGTGCCAGATGGCCTCTGGACTAATATGCACCCTTAAGTTGCGGCCTTCAATGTAGTGGGTATTAGGATTATAATGCTAAATAGTAGCATCAACCACTTTTGGGCAATAGTGCACCAGTGGGACCATGTATTGTGGGAGACCACTATACCAGACTCTACTTGTCATAGATTGGTCTACCTTTGGTGCCAATAACCTTGCACAAGCTTCCTCTTTGAGGGATTTAAGATTTTTCGTGAGCCTTGGGTCATAGAAATTGTCCCATTTTTCCTCAACCTTTTCTAGTTTCTTCATTTCTTGGGTCTATCCAGCTCCTCCGTGTAGGCTCTTCTTGTCCTGTTGGATATACCAGATGTGGCATACGCCACATCCTCATAGACATATACCTCTACTGAAGAAGAATAGCTGTAAATAGCTCCTAGCTAATTTCCTCTTGCACTGGCTGAGCTGAAGATTCCCACATTTTTCTTCTCTAAAGATTTCTGCAAATTCTTGGTTGGCTATGACTATGTTCGGCTCAAGATATATAGACAAAATAACTCTGCACTTCTCTTTGGAATTTGTGAAAAGACTTTGAAATATTAAACCTTTTCATACAACAATAGCAACATTTCTCAAGGTGGTAGGCAAAAGCAAGCCTTTTGCATTTAATTCGGCATGTACCGTTAATCTTGCAACTCATGCGAGATGAACTGATTTCTATTTTGAGGTGGTCGGAGTTCATTATTGCATTTGGATGATCGTGTGATATGCTCTGATCTCCTTGGAACTTAAGCCAAAAATTGGCTTGCTAACCCTGTGTTAGCATGCATTGGAAATTAATATCTTAGCTGGAATGATTACGCCAAGCAAACGATCACAACCTTGAAAAGATATGAATATTTGCCTTGGGTTCTGGGACATGTTTGAGAGATGACACAATATCCTATGGCCATATGTCTCACCACCAACAAGCGCCACTTTTTTAAAGCTAATTAATCAGCTTCATTTAATCAAACACGCATTGAGTCGTGCTATCACGGACGTAACTAGCCCGAAAATGTGAGCAAACACAAGCTCTCTCTTCCAGACAACAACTAGCATAATATCACATTTTTTTTCGAAGAGGATCAACATGTGTCTTGTCAATTTTCTATAAATAGGCTAGTAAGTAGTGAGCAAAATATACTTAGCATTTGAGAAGTGATAGGCCACTAGCAGAGTTTTAAGCAAGCCCTCTCATAGGTTCGTAGCTGGTAGATAGAACATAAGTTTGGGGATAATGTCAGAGCAATGGATACCCCAGTTCACCTGACCTCGTATAAGTCACAGATAGTATTCCTAGGAGAGATTTCAACTAGGAGACTAAAAAGGATGACAAAGAATAAGCATTCTCTGGTCTTGGTAGCCATGAAATGGGTTTTAGGCCAAGATTGTATAGAATATGAGGACAAGTATCGGGTGAATACTGACGTATGCTCTCACTACGTAGCGTCCATGTTGGACATTAGCATTCCTCGGCCACTTATCTTGAAGTTGGTTCAAAAAATCTTCCCGAAAAAATACATGAATGGTCTCGGTGAGGTCATTGCGCATGCTGCCTATGGGGTGGGCCTTCTGTCAGCTAGTGACTTGCATCGCTTTATTGAGGAAGAAGCCGTTGTTGTTTGGCTGCCATTCCTCAGTGGATTTCACCTACAGACTCGTGACCAGCACCAGTAGAGGGTTACCCAGGCCCTGCACTTTCTATTTCGTAGCTACAATGTGATACCTTTCTACGACATAGACTAGTATACTAATTTTAGGAACTTGGTGTTTCCTTCGCCAATGGCGGTTGTGCCAACTGATGCTGCCGAGGAACCCTTAGATGAGGAAGAAGTGGATGTTGTAGTTAATGTGTCAATTACCACCAGCCATGCCTTTGGATAACAAACCCCTACCACCTACTCAAAATTTGTCCCTCTTGCTACTCAAAATATGTTTCCCTGCCTGCTATATATAAGCCTGACAAAAGGCTATCATATACAATATACTTCAATATGCTTGTATATTTTCAAAAAGGCCTCCCAGCCATTTTGTAATGAAAAGAACATATATATAAATAGATATCTTCCATTTTAAAGAAAATCCATGCTCTTTCTTTCATTATGTGTTTAAGCTTTTCTGGGTTTGCAAGTTTTATATGTTATTTCTCTGCACATGGGTGTATTTTGTGTAAAGCAACTCTGGTATTCCACCCATCAATAATAATGGGTTAACTCCACAGAAAAACAACTAATTTTAGAAAAATACTGGCCAAACAAATGAAAATGAAAATAAAAGTGTTATTTATATATGTACAAAGTAGAGCTTAATGCCTAATGGAACAGCTTAAGATGAATCCCATTGACTGGGATTCCTAATGGTTCTTGTTCCATATTCTCCAGCTCAAAAGCGTTGTGTTGTTTGCACCGAATGATTTTAAAGGGTCCCTCCCATAAGCTATCAAATTTACCATACTGACCTAGCTTTACAACCCTGCTGTCATACTTTAGCACTAAGTCTCCACTTTTTCGAACCTGGTCAAAAGCCTTCTTATCAAACCATTATTTGACCACCTGTTGACGGCCTGTCATTGCTATTAGGGAATTCTCCCTTTTTTCTTGTACTTCCAATAGCTCGATGAGCCGAACCTCCATGGCTTCATTTTGTTCTATCTCAAGAGATTTCAATAACTGTATTGTCGAGATTGCCATGGAGCTAGGTAACAGCGCCTCTTTCCCATATACCAGCTCATAAGGCAAAGTCTTAAGGACTTGTTTAAGAGTTATGCAGTTTTCCCATAGTGCTTTTTGGAGGTTTTTATGCTATTCCCTCTGGTGTTCTGAGCCAATCCTTTTAAGGAGTCAGACTAAGTTTTTGTTTGTTGACTCGACTAGACCATTTACCTGTGGATAATAGTTTGATGATGTTTTAAGGAACATGCCATTCTTTAATGCAAAGTGACATACCTTTGCACCTAAAAATGCTCTGGCATTGTCCGAAATGATCATTTTCGAAGGGCTGAACCTTGTCACCAATTCTTCGAGGAAGTCTACAATCTTTGTTTCGGTTACACCTTTAAGGGGAACAGCTTCTGTCCACCTTGTGGAGTAGTCCATAGCAGTTAGAATCCACTTATGTCTAGCACTAGAAACCAGGCTGATCATTTTGATGAAGTCCAGGCCCCATTGCGCAAACGGTTCGTCTGCCACTATAGGTCTAAGAGGCATTATTGAATTCTTCCTTCTGTCAGTGAAGAACTGACATTTTTTAAAGCCCTAACCAGAGAGTGGGAGTCACTGAAAAGTGTAGGCCAATAATAGCCAGCTCGCATGATTTTGATTGTGGTGGTTTTGGTGGAGAAATTTCCACCTACAACACTATTGTAGAATGCATAAAGGATCCTCTTCGCCTCCTCCGAAGTAACGCATCGTAGGAGAACAGCATTGAAATTCCTTTTAAAAAGGACTCCTTCTATCAGCGTATATCCACAATTCTAAAGTTGGTAATACCTTCTTTTTTGGGATGAGAGACCTGGCGGATACCTTTTGGTTTGCATGAACCTCACTCTATCAGTTAGCCAACCACCTTCCGATTCTGATTCACTTATCAAGATGAGCTCTAGCTGCTCCTCCGTAGCAGGTACCTCCTCGTTTTGTGCCATATACTCACACAGTCCTCTTCCTTTAATAGTTTTAGTTGGCTTGACTTTGATATCATATTCAAGGATCTTGGTGATCCAATTAGCCTTTTTTTCTATGATCTCCCCTTCCATGATGTATTCACGCACACTAGAATATGCGACATATACCAAAACCTTGTTGTAGGAAATTAGATGGCAAAACTTTTTAAGTCCCTTCACTATCGTGAAGGCCTATCTTTCGACAAAATTATAATTTTCCTCATATTCCTTTAGGGTCCATGAATAGAATGCCACTGGGTGTTCCCCTTTTCTTTGTTACCCTTTTGGGTTAGAATGATAGCAATACTGGACTTGTTACTGAAAGTATACATTATAAAATCTTTGGATTGATCCAGATTAACTAGCACTGGGGCTACAAAAATTGCTTCCTTGACCTTTTCAAAAGCCTTCCAAGCTTCTATCATCCATTTGAATGTCTGATCTTTCTTCAACATTAGGGTGATCGGCCTAACCATTCCCACGTAATCAGAAATTAACTTGTTGATGAAATTTACTTTTCCCAGGAAACACTGGACACCTTTCTTATTTACCGGAAGGGGAAGCTCTTTAATTGCCTTCACTTGTTCAAGGTCAATCAAAACACCTTCTCTGGACACAACATGCCCCAACAACATACCCTGTGGCACTCCAAATACACATTTCTTTGGATTTAGGAAAACCCAGAACTCCTAGCACTTTTGAAAAACTAATTCCAAATGGTCAAAATGATCATTCTTAGATTTAGAGAACACAGTAAGGTCATCCAAATAGATTAGAATAAACTTATTGATTAGTCCGTTGAATGCGACATCCATCGCCCATTGGAATGTTGCCCCTACATTAGATAAACCAAAAGGAATTTTAGCATATGCAAATGTTCCCCACTTTGTGGTGAACGTAGTCTTGTGCTAATCCTCTTCTTTAACACGGATCTGATTGTAGCTGGAGAAACCATCCAGTAGAGAAAATATTTCTAACCCTGCCACAGTTTGTAAGATTGACTCCATAGAAGGCAATGGATAGTGGTCCTTCAGAGATGCTTTGTTTAGGTCTTAGAAGTCCACACACAAATGGATATCACCATTCTTCTTTTGGACTAGGACCAGATTTGATACCCAAGTACTATGTTTAATTGGGAAGACAATGCGTGAGTCCATAAGCTTGGTTAGCTCCTATGCCATTAGGGCCTCAATTTTAGGGTTAACAAGCCTCTATTTCTATCGGACTAGTTTTGCACCTTCTGTCATCTCAATAGTGTATTGAATGATGCCAAGATCATAACTCTCCATATCATCGTAGGACCAAGCCACTACTCCATATTTTTCATAGAAATTGATCAGCCTTTCTCTAACATGGTGTGGGACATCTTTTTCGACTCGGAGATTCCTTCCATCAGAGACCCAAAGGTCTTCATAATCACTTTTGTCTGCCACGATCTTCTGCTTATCATTTTGGGCATCATCACAATCAAAAAAAATTTCAAGAGTAACAACCCTTTCGAAAGTTTATTAGATTTGAGCTACATAATTTGACCTTCATAAGCCTCGGTGATCCTTGGTTGAAGCTAATCGATGAACTCCCCTGAGCGCTGGATAAACGAAGTGATGTGTTCATCGCTTTCAAAGTCTTGCCAACTCTGATCATTATCGGGGATGGCTAGTCAGACAAGCACTCGTACTGAATATTTGTTCTAAAGCAAGTCAAAGACAGGATCAAACTGAGCACCAATCATGGCCATGCGGTTTGCCTCACTATTTTGTCTTCAGGAAATGGTCTGGATGTTGAAAGCTTCAAAACCCTCAATCAAGTCCCATACTCGGTGTCGATAGGATCTCATGCGAACATTCTTTGCTGCTGAAATTCCTCAGACCTAGTTAACTACCAGTTTAGAATCTCTGAACACAATCAATTTCTTAATGCCCATTCATTCTACAAGGCTTAGGCCTTGGACTAACCCTTCATATTCAGCCTCATTATTTGAATAGGCGAAGTAAAAATGGAAGGACCTCAACAATTTTTCATTTTGTGGGGATATTAGATATACCCCTGCTCCAGCACCTACCTTGCTTCTTGCTTCGTTGAAGTACAATGTCCATAGCTCATTTTCTTGGTTACCATCAGATCCTTTGGTGACCTTCGGAAGCACCTAGTCTTCATCATAAATTACATGTGTTCCCAATCCTATAGCATGATAATTTCTGAAAGGGTCATTGTTTATGTTTTTTCTCAACTAAGCATCTTCTTTATCATTCTGATCTCCACTCACCTTCTCTTCCTCTAGCAATTCAATGCGATACATTTCTTGCTTGGTGATAGAGGTATGTGCTGCTTCAAAATTGATCAAGGCAACATCCGCCACATGTTCAAAATGGAGAGCCTCCGATTCTATCTTCATTTTCACACCATGCTTGGTCCTAAGTATCAGATGTGACCAATCCAAGGATAGGTATCTTCCCACCTTTCAAGTAAATTCTCGGGATAGACAAAGACCAAACATAGGAGGAACATCTACGATCACCATATCTTGCGGGACCATGATATTGGGGCAAGCAAATAGAATTAAAGGAAGCGCTTTGATGACACCTACGGTATCAACTTTATTTCCATCAAGCTACATCACCCCCCTTTTCATAGGTTCATAGCTGAGTTCCAAAGTTTCAACTATCTATTTTGGCATAACCATTGTACTAGCACTAGAATCAATCATAGCGTTGTGTAATAGTTTCTTTCCTACAATGAGGGTTAAGAAGAATGGCTGAGGTTTTGAACTACTTCTGTCTTCCGCATGGGATTCCTTCACTTTTTTTGTAAGAACCTTAGCTGGTGGTATTTGATAAACAACCTCTATATTGGCAGATGGCTCTATTGTTGTTGAGTTGATCTCTTCTTGAAGCACCTTTTGTAATATAGTCTTCTGTTCTAGGATAGCTAGAATGTCCCATAAAGACACATTCACGGATGATTTCTTCAATTGCTCTACCACATTAAAAGGTGGAAAGATTGGAGATTTCTGCTCCTTGGATCTTGCTATACAAATTTCCTTCTGTGGCTGAGAAGGTGAAAAGACAGTAGAGGCACCGAGAATCTGATCAGACACACCTTTGAGTGGCGGGTTGTTCGGATGTGAAACCACTGGCTCACTAGTGAATCTCCTCTTTGAGCATGTATTATAGTCAGACTACACCTGCAGTGTTTCAGATATGAATGCATCATTTGTAAACACCGTTTCTTCTTCCTCCATCCAGAAGAAGAGCGCATGATCAGGAGTGATATCAGACTCTTGTTCTAAAGACATTCCTTACATTTGTGCAGTAAGGACTGCACCCTCCATTGGTGAGGCATATACGTAACCTCCATTTTCCATTTCTATCCCTTAACTACGTTGCTCCGCCACTTTCTATATTGTAGGTTGTCGCACAGACAGTTCCAAGGCATATGTGCATCGTTGCAGGGGAAACACCACGGATTGATGTCATCAATAAGGTTGTTCTGCCCTACTATTAATTCCCTACTCAAGCTTGGCGATGTGCTCATTAGCGAAGAAGGCACCAACACAATTTGGTTTGCCATCGGGGCTGGTCAATTGTTGCGAGTCACACCTTGGTATTGGTTCTGCTGATAGGAGGGCCACCCACCTTGATAGTTTTGATATGCAAGCTTTGGAGGCATTGCTTGGTTCTGCTTAAGAGTGGTTATATCATTTTTCATGGTTCGCATCATTTCTTTGAGGTCGCTTATTTCATTTTTGGAAGATCCTGATGTAGAGGCCAGGTTTTCAGGTGCGGCCACATATGAGTACATTGACTGGGCTGTTGCGGGCACACTAGTAGATGTGACCTCTTGCTCGGAAATTGATATTTCAAGGAATATAGGCTTAATAGGTCAAGGAGGCAATTTTCTGCAATCTATCAAATGATTCTCAGCTTTGATAGTGGTACCATAAGCATCTGGTAGAGTAGCTCCTCCCAAAGACTTCATCATTACAGCAATGTCTGAATTGGACTTCAGATAGAATATAAAGGCCAATTCAGGAGTCGGGCGAATAGTAACAGGGATCCTCTTCTAATTCATGTGAAATCGGGTATTGAAGTCCATCAGAGACTCTAGGGGGGGCTCGTTTTATGACGGATAGTTGATAATATAATGAAGAGTGATCTCCATCATTAGAGAACCTTTCATAGAATGGATCTCTGAGGTCATCCCAGGTGCGAATTGAATTAGGAGTTAGCATTCGGTACCAATCTAGAGCCTTTCCTTTGAAAGACACCACAAGGAGCCTCAGGGCTACATTCTATGTTGTAATACTGTATACGACACACAGGTCTGCAACATCCTGCAAGTGTTCTACTGCTGTTCTTGAGCTATCTCCAAAAAATTTGGGGATAGCTTTCATGGCCGAAACCTGGATAGCACCCCACACAGTGGGAGCTACCGGGGCCACCAGGGGACTCCTAGCATCCCATGCTACATAGTTTCTGTTGGCCGCCAGCAACATGGCAAGAGGAAAAGGTGATGGGAATAGAACAGTTGCCAGCTAATTTGCAGCCTGGACTGTCCCTAGCGAAGGCACTAGTAAACCTGGGTTATCTGTAGTTTGGGATCTAGTTATAGGTCGATGGTTCATACACCCCTTTACAATGCAATTTCATAAGTTTAGGTCCCACCAGGCGTGCCAGAAAAAGAACAAACTGTTGATGCCAAAAATTGACAAGGTAACAGTGTCTTATGGGAAACTTAGTTTAAGGGGGACCTTTTGCGCTAAACAGAGTAACTTCCAGATTTTTAAAGAAGTTGACTTCTTCTATAATGGGTTTTGGAAAGGAAAAAGGAAGCAGATATAATAAAGCAAAGTCTAACCTAAGGCGATGTGCCAAGATCTACTTATGGGCACGATGAATCATAGATTTAAGGGCCCGAATGGTGTTGTTGTATTCCAAAACATCAGAGACTTAAGATTATAGCATAGACAATTCATTTATTGACATAAAATAATATTGCATATATTCTCACCACTAAGAAGAGTCATTAGACATGATTTAAATAAATAAAAAATATCCAACATATATAGAAGTTCTTCAAATGAAGTGTCAAGACAGTAAAAAGCATAGTTCACAGTTTAATCAAAAGCATGAAAAATAGAAAGGCCGAACAATTGGCATAGTCTGAAAGCTGCAATCTAAATAAAATAGTAATAGAGGCCTGAATTCTTTTTGCTAAAATTAGCGTGATTTTCTCCAAAATTTCTCGGGCCTTTTCTCAACAACAGAGAAAGTATATATAGCAGGGAAAACCTCCCACTGCTTCGAAAGACAGCAACAGAAAAGATCACATAATCCTCTGCAATAATCTCTGAATCAAAATATTCTTAAAGCTGTTACAATAGCATCAAGCTGGAACACATCATCTGGTCATCCCAGGTATAGGTGCATCCTTCGCAATGATGGTGGTGGTCCTAGCCAGGCTCAAGCCGACAAGTGTCATCCATCGCTACGAATGATTATGACAAGTAGCACCCAATAGCATTATCTCCTTCAACCAGCCTATCGCCCGCATTATAGATCAGTCGTAAGGCACGTGGAAGCTTTTCGCTGCCCGCATGAAACTTTCTCCCATTGTTGCCAAGGTTTTGCGAAGATGCAACACGTGTCCAATGGGCGGAGATCCTTATCGTAGTGGTGGGAATGCTCCATCAGCTAGTCGTACAAGACACGTGGCAGCATTTCGCTACCCACAATTGCTTATTTCATCCCTGCATGAAATATTTGCGATCAGCCGCCACATAGCATGATTTGGGGCCCCTTGACACTCTTTAGAAATGATGGCCTTGTGGAACCCTTTTGCAATCCGAAGAGACCTTAAGGAAATAAGAAGCAAAACATCCTACAACCGTGACATGTGGACACCTAGTGTACTTCCTCAGGACCCAAAAGGAAAGTCGTTACCCGAAACCACGAAGAGTAGGTATGTAAAGTGGTAGATCAAAACTTTGATAAAAAGCCGAGCAAACTCGGCGATGCATAGACTAGCACACACATAATGAAAATATAAACCCAAAGGGAGCTGCTCAAAATTTATTTAACAATTACCATGCCTATCAAGATCTTGACATTTAATAACCTTGTTATCCTTGCTTATTTGCAAACAAATCAGCACCTTATCAATATCATTTTCATGGCTTTGTTGATCACAACTTGATAAATTTGTTAGTTCACATACATACCCTTCATCATTACTAATAAATAAGGGAAGCTCTCCAAATAAATCAGACAAATCTTGAGTTTGGACACCCCCTTTTTCTTCTTCAAGTTGTTGTTCCACACTTTCTCCTTCAAAAGATGACCGTTTGACATCTAAGTTTGAAACAAAAATATCAAGGTCATCCAAAAACATGTCTTCTTCATTCTCATGTTCATTTTTCTATGAAGGGAGACTATTTATTACCTTGTTACAACCCTCTTGAGACATCAAAACATCAAAATTTTGAACCCCTTCCTGTTGTTCTAGAGCTAGTATGGTGTGATCTGAGATAAGCTTTCTTCATGATCCACAAAAAATGATAATTCATCAAATAGATCACTCAAAACCTGAGAACTATCAGCCATTCTTTGATCTAGAATTTATTGTCCCTTAACTACAACTTCCCCTATCTCTTGCAGCAATTTTGGACCTCTTGAAAGAGCACTTCTACATGTGTAACACCCATTTTTGTCTCCACAAACACTTCTTCCTCTTGATCAACAATCTGATTTTCTTGAGGAAACAAAACATCTTTGGACTCATCTATGGATGGGGTGATAATGGTTGGGTTAGGGAGCTGATTTTATTGAGACTCTAGATACTACATGAGCTTGGGAAAAGGCTACTCTTGTGGTACTATAGGTTGAAACTACTCGGGAATAGGTTCATTCAGTATGAAGCATAGTGTATTGAAAAAATGGGTTTGGAAAACTAACAACTAGGTTCATTTGTCCAAATTTGTCCATTTTCATCTAAATATCCCTTCATTTGCATTTGTTGGTGTAATTAAAAGTGTTGTACCTTGTCCTAGGTCATAATTACACATTATTTAAGTTTACTTAGGGACCACATAGGAGGTAGTTGGAGAATTTCCACTTTTGGTGGACTTATCATGTTATTACTTTATCACATCCACCTTTTGTGGACACATCATATAATTACATCTCCACCTTTTGTGGGTGATCCACCATTTGTGGTGATTATCACATTATCACTTTTCCACCTTAAGTAGAGTGATAACTTTTCATAGTTGTCTCATGTCATAATCTTATGCCATTCTATGTTCTCACCTTAGCTATATAACTAAGGGGTCTCTCTCATTTGTAATAAAAAACAATCATATCATTGACATTGAATACAGTTTATTCTTGTCATATTCTTCTCTCTCTTTTTTTCTTTCTATTTGGTCTCAAGATCTTGGCAGCCATAGTCAATTCTAATAGCATTAATTAAGTAATATTGCTATTATTTAATTAATATCCCTTAATTCTTCTAAATCCCTAAGATATCTAGTTAAATAATTAAATACCTTACACTTTATTCCCCTTTTTATCAAATGAATTAAATAAATAAGATATTTATTTAATTCCTCACATGTCACATCCTCCATCACTTTTGCTTAATCCTAACCCACCTCCTAATCTCTTCATTAAGGATGTGCACATGTCTAATCCTTGATTAGGATGTGTCACATCCTCCAACTTTTGCAAATTGGCTCCTAATCTTTATTAACCACTAACTGCATTCTAATCACTAATTACCTAGTCTAATTAATACTTTGGTCAACTCTCTCATTCCCCAAGGAATTTTTAATTCATTTTTGTCTTCCCCATGTGAATTTAAAATTCACTTTTATTCCTCCAAGGAATCTCCTCTTCTCCATGTGATCATTGAGAAGTCACATCACTCACATGGGTCAAAGTCCTACTTTTTGGGTACCTTGTCTTATCCAAGGTACTTCTCAGCTTCCTTTTAGGGAACTTTGTCTTCTCCTTAAGATCTCCCAATCATATGAATTTAAAATTCACATTTTTTATTCCAACAACTTCACTCATTCCCATGGTCCTCTCACTTGTCCTCATCATCCTTAGCCCAAGGTACTTGCAACTACCTCCACATCATTTGTACTCTCCACCTCATTTTTCCTTGTGACACTTCATCCTCCACATGAAAAGATGTGAGGGCTTGTGAGTCCTCAACTCAACACAGCCCTTCATCTTGCCCATGTTAGCAAGATCTCAACTGTCCATTTCTCTAGGGCTTCTTCTCATAAAATGAAATATTTTCTTTCATTCTAAAAATAACATAACATGCATTATTCATTCAACAACTTTGAATCTCTAAAACTTCAATCACCTACATTCATCCTCCATTATTGAAGCTTCAAGCTCTCATTGCATCTATTGCATTCATCTACTCAACTACCCACTTGAATCAGTAGAATCTCCATTCAACCCTCATCATTTGTCATACCATCATAGATCTCTTGCCATCAAGGAGCACACAAAAATCAACAATCAAAGGGCCAACCAAACATCAACTTGAACAAGGTAAAAAAATTATTTCTTTATCTTTATTTTGTTTGAGTTTAGCTTAGGCTAATCCTTGAGTTGTTAGTGTCTTTTCCTTTCTTTTTGCATTCTGTTTTGCATGATTTAGAATAGGTTAGGAACACTTGATCACAGTTACAATTGGGAACACCCCATAGTTAAAAGTGATAGATCTACCCTTCTAATCTCCTCCTAGAGGAGTGAGATATCTTGATCAATGGGTTCATCCTTGGATTCATTAGGTGGGGAAACTTGGGGAGCTTCTTGGATTTCTTGCAAGGGAAAATGATGCTCAAGGGGCTACTCTAGAACTATATTAGGCTAAATGTGATTATTTTCCTCCACTTGCAAAGGATGAAGGCTTTGAAAACTTGGTATTTCAAGATTAAGAGGCTGGCTTGAGGAATTAAGGACTTTATCCTACCTAAAATTTGGAATCTCGACCTTAGGAGTACTAAGTGGCTCACTTTGTCTAAAACTTTAAAATTTATACTTACGAACCTCCTCTTGAGTAGGCTAATATGAAACTATAGTAGTTGCTTGGACTTCATGCCTTTGTGTTCAAGCAAACACAAGCTTCAGTTACTCCTATTTTGTAGCTTTCTCTCTTTCAAGGTCCTCCTCAAATTGTATCCTTTGTGCCTCCAACTCTTGCTCACAGAGATAGGCCTGATAAGCCATCTCTTCCTGTTATTGATTATACTTGTGTTGCCTCTTGATCTCCTCTATCTGCTTCATGAAGTTTAACAACATACCCTTTATGTTCACAATCTCCTCTTTTTCACACTCTTAGAGCTGGTTTTGAGCATATAAAGGCTAATATTAAGGTTGAGAATGGGTGGGTGGGTAGTAACTATATCAAGCATGTTGGTTTTATTGAAAATTCATGGGTTTTGGACTAAAACTAGTAGCATAATTAACTTGGTATGATTGATAATGAGGTGGATAAGCAATATTTTCATGATATGATGGATGGTAAGACATACCCCCATGAAATATTGATATATTCACTTATTCAAAAGTTGGAAACAAACAAAAATTAGATTTTCTAAAATAAACAAGCACTTGATCATATTGAAATCAATGACTTGAGCTTGGAGTCACCAGATGTGTGTAGATTTTTTCCTCCAAAGGAAGATCTTATTGATATACACACCTAATATCAGTAATAAATCATCAAAATATTGGACTGAAAGAGTCCAATCAGTCCCACCGGGTGTGCCAAAAACTATTGTATTCAGGATTGCACCCTAGCTAAGTTTGACTTAACTCTCCTATTGAAACATGGAAACATTCTCAAGTTGTGGGTAACTTATGATGAGAACAAATCTCTAGAGAGGGTTGGTTCCCTTGGCAGATCACCTAGAACTAAATGACTTTCTAAGCAAAAGGATAGAAGGATAACTCTAAAAATGAAAAACATAAAACCTAATGGGTGATGCACCAGAACTTTCAATCTATGCACTAACTCCACTCACAATCAGTTCTCAAAACCCCATATGCAACATACAACATACAACACAAAAGTGATTTGCATGAAGGTTCAAAATCAAACACAACATACAACCTGTATCATATGAAATTTTTACACCCACACTTGCAATAATAAGGCATAAAAAGGATTCAACATTCAGAATCACAATAACAACATCAAATTATTACTGCAAAATGAGACAAAAAAATATGAGATAGGAATGATCTGTTGCTTTTATTGAATTGAAAGGAGTATGAGAATATCAAATCTGAGTACAAATCAAAGCTTACAAATCTCTCTACAAGTAGTCAAGAGAGTAAGAATCAAATCTGAACTGAGAAAAAACTAATTTTTTCTCCAATATATGCCTCCAAAGTGTCTCCAAGAGTGAGAAGGAAAAATTTGAGTGAACTGCTCCTCAAAATAGCAAATCTAGTGTGATTTTTGAGCAAGGGAAAAACTCCTCCAAAATAGGGGATAAAACTAATCCAAACTGGGTGAAAAAGATGGCATGATTCCCTCCAAAGCAAATCAACCCAAAAAAGACTCAAAATCGGCCCAGAACTAGTTGAAAAATAGAAGTGTAAACCTCAATTTACTTGCTTTTCCATCTCGTACAAAAGGACTCCAACTGAAATAGGAAAGTAAACTGAAAGTCTCTATTCATACTTGCTTGCTTTACTACATTTAAAATAACAATTATTAAAGCAATGTATAAGAACATTTCTTTAAATAATGTTTTACATCATTTGTAGTTTTTATTTAACAAAAAGAAGGAAGGAAAGACTTGAGTTCGACTTCACCTTACTTGGATTTCATTTTTTATTTTTGCAATACTACAAGGCAACTATTGGTATTGATAAAAATATGCCAAGTATACAATATTAGGCTTTATCATTTAAGTTTCTATAAAAATCAAAAAATAATTGAGGCATATCAAAATATTTTGATTTTGTAAAAAAATGCAAAAAGGACTCAAGGTATAACCTAAGTTTGTAAAGGCATTGAAAGGGCTTGATATGAAATTGAATGGGGCCAATTTATTTAATTTTCTCAAAAATTAAAAAGAACCTAAGGCATGAAAGCCTAGACTTCACAAAGTATTAGAACACACTAACTCCATCGTGGCATTAGCTAAGGCATAATATTTTAAATCAATATAAAAGAAAACTAAGGCCGGATTAGGGCAACTGGGGAAAACCCTAGAACAAAATCACTCGAGCCCTAATTTTTCTTATTCATTTTTGCATTCATTTTTTGGCAAAATTGGCTCTACCTAGACGCCAACATGAGACTAGGGTTTTGAGCTTGAAATCTTGAATTCCTTACTACTTCTGAGATTTTTTCCACAAGAATTTTTTGTTGATTCCCTTACGAGGCTGAATTAGGTAAAGTTTCCATGATTCTTTCTTTCATTTCCACTTATCTTAATGTGTTTTTTGAAGACTTTCACTTGTGGATTCTTCTTTACTCATCCATTTTTCCCTCTTGCTTTACTCTACCAATGCCTTACTTTGTCTTGAGGCTGCCATCAAAGAGCTTCTAAAGATCATTACTATAGGAATTGTAATGTATTTATCCATAGAAAATGAGGTAATCTCTTCTCCATTTGAGCTTTACATTTCTTATTTATAGGTGCACTTTGAGTATAAAACTTCATGGTTTCATTATTCTTAGCAAAATAAGTGAGAAAGCTTTGCATTTCATGGTTGTGGCCTCTTAAACTTCTTGGTATTTGGTAATATTAACACAATCTTGAAGTTTTATTTGTTTTCTGTATTTAGGCTTCTCCATTTACACTTTAGAAAAAATGGGATCAAACCCTTGGGCATGGTGTGAAAGAAATTACAATTTTTTGCTTAACCTCTCCATTGAAGGTTGCGGCCTGTATCTCTATATCTAGGTATAGAAAAATCTGAAGGTTCTATTATCTCTATAAAAATGTAAAGCTTTTCCATTGTTTCATAAGAATTTCCTGAACCTCATGGTTGCGGATTCATAAGGGCATTTTGGGTTTTCTTATTCTTGAACAAGCTTGAGGATTTCTCTATTTTATTGTGACTTCTTTATGTTTTCAGAAAGAAGGGTTCGACACCCTTGGTTATGGCTTCATTTTTCCTTGAAAACAAAGGGTGAACCCTTGGTTCGACCTCACAAAAAACATAGACTCATTTTTCTTGCAAACCCTTGATATTAAGCCCAAAATTTAGGTTCCTTTCCACTTG